>JAPMOR010047161.1:0-67791 GCA_026543865.1 Argiope aurantia | reverse complement strand
TTTGAAATTCGATACAATAATAATTAAAAATATTTTGCATAATATTTTCAGAAATTTATTTATTTAGAAAACATTGCAGTACAATTCAATCGTTGTCATAGAAAAGATAATTTTAAAACTTTTCAGATGATAGAAAAATCATCCTTATTCTGTAATATTTTCAAAAGTCATCGCAGATGAAACGTGAGAAATTTTAAAATTTTTTAAAATTAATTCAAATTTTAGTTAATTTTCTTTAATGTCACTCTAAGGTGCACATTCTCACCTTCCGAAAAAGGTTTGTGCCAAATTTAATGGCCAACAAATTTCTTTACAGGACTCCAAAGCAAATACACATATAGGCACATATTCGTTTTCATTATTAGTCAAGATATACGCATCTTTGTCTGCTGCATCCTAATCAGGGTCTTGGTAAATCATGGAAAATCTCTTCCTAGATGTAGACGAGTATTAAAAATGCTCCGAAAAATAGTTAATTATTTATCTTTTATATAAATGGATTGAACAGGTACCAAACATTTATCATTTAGTATCAGTAAAATATTTAAAATTCATAATCTAGAATCAAAGAATTTCAGACTAATAAAAGGCTAAATGTACTTTTTTTTCTTTATTGGAATTCTTGAATATGTTTTGCGGCATAGCTAATTTGTATGGTCTGATTTTATGCGAAGTATTTTGTCATAAAAAAAATTCCTACAAGAAAACATTATTTCTTGCAATCCTTGCCTTAAATGTCTGTGCCAGGAACATCTGTGATTGGCATGTGATCGGGTTTTTTTTATCAGTCACATCTCTTGTGGTCGAATTCTTTGAAAACACAGATGGTCGTTTATTTCAAGAAAAGGTTAAATAAACGCAAAAAGTTCTTTGAATAGTTTAATATTGCGATTTCAATGTATTTCTTATTTTTAGGCGTATTACATGCAGTCTTTTCTAGACAGAAACAGACAATTTTAATTAGATGATAATTAATGATGATTAATGATAAATAATGAGCTTATTAATTCGAATTGTTATAATTTTTTTCAAACAGATTCGAAAACAAAGTTTTCTTAGATACATTTTTGTTCTGTTATTATTCAATGCGAAAAATTTTTGCTTCAATGGTTTGGATTAAAATATATAAAATTTCAACTAAATTTTGAAAAATTGAAGCTTAAATGAAAACCGGCGTTAAGTTTTCATTTTGAAAGCAAAGAATAAAGTCAAATCTTGAACAGATATGAAAAAAACTCGTAATTCACGATTAATTATAATATTTTATAGAATGCTTTGAAATTAAACGGAGAATTAAGACGTTTATTTTTGTTTTTTTAATCCCAAAACATTTGAAAAGAAATATATTTTGAAAGTACTTTATCAACGTAACTTATATACTATATATTTTTTACATCTCTCTTAAAACTATCTAATTTTGTAATATTTTTTCATGATAGTCTAATCAGTAAGGATTTTGCGATACGTTTTAAAAAGGAAATGTAATCCACTATGTTACGTAGCTGCAAAAAGGGTCACAATTTCTAGAATATAATATAAAATATAAATAATTTAAATATATACTAATAATATAATCAATACTATATAATATCAATATAAAATACTTCTGAAAAATCAAGGTACCCCCACACCCTATATTCCGCATTATAGGATGCGGATTCAAAACCGGCCATTTCCACATCCATCAGATAGCATCGTGAAACCTCACCAAACGCAGGTTTACAGTTAGTAAGGAAACGATCGTAAATTTGAGTTTTGCTTTTATGAATCGTTTTATTTAAAGATGGCGGAGAAAAATGCTGAAGAACTTTTTTTTTTCATTAAATACAAAAGCGTTTAACAGATTTGGCAAGATATAAGCAAGAGATTGCAAAAAAACAATGGTAAGTTTTATTTGTAAATAATTTACTTATTTATGCATAAATATGGATATGAATAACGATTATAAGATGGGATGGAGAAAATATCTATAAAGATGTCTATCTGTATTGGCACGTTGGCTGTCGCGTGACCCTGCAGTAATTCAAACCTACGTTCTAATTATAATGACCTCTTTTCTACTAAAATCGATAAACAACAAAAAAGGATTCATTTAATTAGGTGATTTAATTCTTGTTAAAACACGCAGTGGAATTCAAGGAATGATGTGTAAATGGTGAATTGCTTGATTTTGATATGATTTCTTCTTTAACTTTTAAACAGCAATAACTAAAATTTACAAAAATAAAAATAATGTGGGCAGTTGCGTAAGAAATAAGTTCTTATATTACGGAAAAAAATATTTATGTATAAAAGAAAATTATTACATACAGTAATCATTTTTCTTCTACATAATATTTATATTATAAAAAATGAAATAATTGAAAAACTCATCAACGTCAATGAATTATGGAAATATACACGTTAAATAAAATAAACAAGAATTATATTAAAAAGAGTATAACAATTTATTGGCTAATTTAATATCAAATTAAAAAAAAATAACAGCGATATTCTTCATAAAAATTATTTTATTCTTTTATTTCCTCTTCACAAATAATCGTTAAAAAAACGGTAGATCATCGCCGTTAATTTCTGCCTTCATCTTAGTGGAAATTTCTAGAAACTGAACTAAAATTTCATAAAAATTCTCATTATTAACTAATATTCATCTCTGATGACCAGGTGATTTGCCGAGAACGTTGGTTATATTTGATACTAATAAATCATTTAGATATAACTGCATATTCCTGATTTTAACAAATTGTCTGACGGTGAAGCCGTGTTATTTTAATTTTTGAGTTACTTTTATTGGTATACAAGCCGCCTTTGGCTACCAGCTGGTTCGGCAGGAGTAATGCTGTCTAAAAGTTTCAATAAAACATTTTTGTACCTTGATGTTTTAATAATTTCCTCAGCAAAATATATTCAAATTTCGATACCCAACTTATATTATTATAAAAGACATTACGATAATTTTTTCATTGTACTTTAGATCTCTAACTTGAAATCAATTGCCATGGAATCGTGTGGAAATATTTCGCATTTCATATTTATTCCATAACATTGCACTTCCATTTAAACGCATACTGAACATCATAATTTCCTCAGTTTAGTTTGCAATAAGAGTTCATTTAATCATTCAGCTTGAGTTATTGTCAACGTGACGGCAATGCGCTGATAGACTCTTAACGTATTCTTGCAGGTTAAATTTTACTTTCATTTTGTGCGAAATAAATTGCTGGAAAATATAATTATAGAGTTTTTTTTAAAAAATTCATTAAAAATATAAACTTTATTTACAGATTAAAATATTAGTATAAATGAAAAAAAATCATTTTTTAGCTTTAAGATGATTTAAAAAACAGTTTTGTGCTGTAATATTTTTGGAAATTATCGCTGAAAAGGACCAAAATTCAGCTAAATTTATAATTAATTAAAAGTTCAAAAAATACTTTCTAAGGTAAACTTTTTCTTCCTCTAAAGGATATATGTGCCAAACGTGGTAGCTCTAGATCATATAGTTTGATGTGTAGAGTACCAACACATACACACACACGCGCGCACGCATACACACGCACACACACACACACACGCAAACACACATTTATCTAATTATCAGCCTTGCAGAAATTCCGAGCACTGATTGGCCAGGAGTTGATATTTTCTATAAGATGGTTGATGGAAAGGTCTAAAAGCGTACGGTTTTAACGAATAGTATTATTCATATTTTCATAAATCAGTCAATTTTAATGATTGATTTAATTGATTGGTGTAACTTTTATTTAAAATATTAGTGTCTCAAGAATATTTTGTTAAATGTGACTCACAGAGTAGAGTATGAAAAAATTTGAATCTCTTATTTCATCAAATCATTTATTGACTTAAGTTACATAAAATAAAATTATTTATTTCATTTAGACCTTTTTACAATACTAAACAGTATGCATGCCTATTACTAAGGAATTACAAATTAGCCATTAGGCCCGAATAATGGATATCTTACATATGTTAAATCATATTTACCTTAAATAAAATTTGTTTATTGAATTAATAATATAAATATTGCAAACGATCATAGAAAACTTTGCCTTGCATTTATTTTTTTTAAAAAATATAACATTTCCTCTTTATTTCATTTCATACAGTCACGTGCTGAAAATTGCATTTTTCTAGATTTAAATTCCAGTAACATACTAAATTATTTTTAAATCTGAGTTTTTGTAAATGTGATGGCAACACGTTAATAAAAGCTAATTGCATGCCATGCTCGTGCAGATTAATTTGTATTTTTATTTGTGCGTAAAAAATTGTTGAAAAATATGGTTAAATTATATTTTAAAAATTCATTAAAAATAGAAATTTAATTTATAGGTTAAAATATTAGTATCATTGAAAGGATAATTTTTTAAATTGTAACTTGATGTAAAAATCATTTTTATGCGATAATATTTTCGGAAGTTAAATTCGGAAAAACGCTGAATTTTCGCTTAATTTTTAATTAATTAAAATTCTAATTAAATAAATTCTAATTAATTAAAATTCTAATTAAAAAAATAGTTCCGAGGTGCTTATTTCCGGCCTCCAAGGTATAACGTGTCAAATTTGTTAGATGCAGGTAGAACGGTCTGACCTGTAGAGTACCAACACACATACATTCAGCTTTATTATAAGTATAGAAGATATAGATTAATTTTTCTAATTGTGATAGTCCAGATAAAGCCTTTTTAATGGAATGGCACCACACACATCTTTGTTATTAAGAAAGATAAATGTATGAACTATTTGCCGCATTTGGTGACCAGCCGGTTCGTCAGTATAATGATCACTAAAATTTTCAATTAAATATTTCAATAAATTTCTCTTAATTTTTAATAAATTAAAATTCTAATTAAAAATTTTAAAAAAATCGCCTCCTAGTTGCATATTTTCGGCCTTCCGTATATGTGCCAAATTAGGTAGCTGTAGGTCAAACAGTCTGGATTGTAGAGCGCCAAAACACACACACATTTAGCATTATTATAAGTATAGATTTTTCTCATTTCATGGACCTTTTTTTCTAAATATACTTATTAATAAATGCCAACTTAAACTATCCTCTTTTTAAGTTTATTTGCAGGTTTATGAAAGCACACAATTTTTGTGTGTGTAGACGCAGCCAAAAATGTAATGACCTGCTTTTCTCACATTTTTATAGATACAGAATGACGAATCAAAAGTTTTTAAATGATTCAGATAATAGAGAAGTTGTTAATATCCTGACGATACATGAAACTAATGCTATAATTAATAATTTTTTTTGTGTGTCTGCATAAATCGAAATCTCATGCCTGGAATGAGATCGAAAAATTTGTCTGAATAAAACATTTACAATTCAGCTCCAAAGACTATAGTGCCCCCCCCCCCCTATTATTTTCAGCAAAATTAATCGTCTTTTAAAGACTTAATTTTACTTTTACTTCAAAACATTTTACAAAATGTAACAAGATTTTTGTAATTAAAATTTGTATCTTCGCCATTGTTTATTTTCTTTGAAAGAAAAGGACGAAAAAGGAAAGGAATGAAAATTTATTTTTCAAAGAAAATGATGCACAATGTCGAATTCTAAAGTAATTTGCTGGAAGTGAAGCTACTTTAATTTATAAAGCACTTTTTCATTTTCCAACTGAGAAAAATATTTATATAGAAAATTTTCTGCACGTTTATTAGTCTTCTTCAATCTTTTCTATTTAATAAATGCACAGCCAATAATGTTCATTAGTAAAGTGTCATGAAGTAATCTTATGTTATTCGAAATGTTTTCTCAAAGCAAAGTTTGAATAAAATTCGTATTCTAGGAAATAAAATAACTCAAGTCATTTTTCTTAAGTAGTTAGTTAAGTTAAAAAGTTCTTTCAGGATTCTTGTTACTATTTATAGCCATCTATATAATAAGTTGTCTTTATAAATATTTTCTTTCCTTTATATTATAGTAGGATATCCAATGGAAGCTTAGGTATCTCCATATATCGATGTATTGCAGTAGTATGAAAATTAGGTGTTGCGGTTTCAGGGATCGTGCTCGTCATCTGACCACAATTTAAATTATATTAAAACTGTGGTCAGTGTGTGTGATATGTTAAATTTATTTTGTTAATTAAAGTTTTGCTCAAATCAGGTTTCAGGTAGCTGGAAATATAACTTAAATTAACAAATTAAATTTTATTAAAAAAAGGAGATTAAATAATTTAATCCGAGCTATGTAGCGAGAACGGTTTAAGAAAGAACGGGCATATAAAAAAAAGTATTTTCTAATAACACTACAATATTTTGGGAATTATTGAACTGTGGTGTGAATATCTAGGAATACCGAATGTTGTTTAAAGCAATTTTGTACATTATTTAGCAATATTCAAAAAGGGTTAAGATTTTAAAATATGTCGCTTAACGTAAAATTTTAGCACACAAATATTATTTTTAGCCTAATAACTGGTTTTATTTGAATGAATTTTTCATCAAAATACTCATTTCTATGAAACTGACTGCCTTTAGAGATCTTACACAATCATGTCCAAAATTCCATGAACAAATTATTTTTAAGCATCAAATTGTCGGACAATAAAGCTGTGTTGTTTTAATAGTATTATAGGATTTATGCTCATTATGCGTATGAACATTTCCTATTGAAGATTAGCATTATCATAGCTCTATTGAAAACATAAATTTGTTTTTCATCTTCTTCTATATATCGCGGTATTGTAACCACTTTTTCATTCATCTTTTAAACTGTGCAGATATTCAATAAAATCTATTTTAGCTTTCAATAATGGAAAAAAATAACGCAGTAAAATATTTGATGAAATAATGAAAATGATTAGAATTTCAGGATAACTATGTATTCTATGGCTGAAAATAAATTTAAAAAATACTTTTAAAAATTTGTCAAAATCGGTAAAAGTTTCATATAAGTATTGAATTGATAACATTATAAATTTTTTTTTAATTTTGAAATAATAATTTATTGAAAAATTTGTTTTTGTTTAGTAACATTTTTGGAAATTGTTGCGGGGAATTGCGAAATCACATTTAATTTTTGATTAATTAAAATTTCCGAAAAATCCGAGTTGCACATTCCCATCATTCAAAGTATATCTATTCCAAATCTGGTAACTCTAGGTTTTATGGTCTGTCCTATAACACAAACACAAATATACACATGCAGAAACTCATACACACATATTCATCTTTATTAGTAGTAGAGATATCGATATTGTGTAACAGTAAGTGAGCAATAAGACAAATTCTACATTAAATAACGTTAAGAATGTTATGGAAACTGTATTGTAAATTGTAACAATATTGATCAAAAATATGATCTCAATATTGTAAATTTTGCGTTTAACATGATACATTTTGTTATTCTTTTTTATGCGTTTTACTTGAAATGAATGCGACTTACATATCCAAGTTGTCATTCTTTGTCTTGATTTTGAAAGTATCATTTTTATGTAAATTTTATGCAAAAAAAAAAAAAAATTCATCATTTTTATGTAAAAATGTACTATTTTATTTTTATTTGGTTATTTATTCATGTAAAGTAAAATAAATTCATGTTAATTAAAAATTAACAAAGTGTTGTTATACAAAATTTAACTTTAAAAAAATTCCACCAAAAATATACCAAATGTGCTAAAATTATACTATTCAAGCAAAAGCTCCAGAACTAGAATGCGTAATTCAAAAGCGAAATTTTAAATGCTGTTTTATTTTTTTTAACTATTAACAATCAGAGGAAGGAAGGAAATTAGAATCGAAGTTATTTTAAATTTGTCTGATAGTAAGCTAGACTTGGAAAAAGAAATTACATCAAGAACCGGTTCTCGTCTGATCGTCGTAGTTAAGCAACATTAGCCACTGTCAGTGACAAAGTTGGTGATTATCTGTAAATATTGCACCCTGTTGGCATCTTTCTTTTTATTTCTTTATTTTTTTCGATCCTTTAACTCATGATTTGTTAGTTATGTTGAATAAAAATAGATACAGGACATATAAGTAAAATAAAATTATCAGTTATTTTACATTTAAATCTATTTAGTTATTAAGTTTCCTTCTATAGGACCAATTGAAAGATCCTTAAGACAAATATTTATAGTAAATTTGAATTTGAATGAATTAGTTACTTTTCCTATTCTGATAGGAAGTTTAATTTTATAATATTGGATATTAAGCTATTCAGTACTGGAATTCAATATTTTGTGTTTAACAATATGATACATTTTGTTCTATGATAATTAAAAAAAGTCTCATATTTTCTGTAATTTCTGTACTTAAAAACAGTTCTGCCTTCTTAAATTAAAAGATTGTAGAACAAAGTGCGCTATTTGGATTAGTGTTATAAACGCAGTAAAAAAATAACAACAAGCAATATTATTCTAAAATATACTTAAAATATTGTTGAGAATTTATCAAAAATAATATAAAAATAAAATTTATTTTGCCAAAAATTTTATTTTGAAATTTAAAGTGGTGTAAAAATACGTTTCGTGAAATAATACACTTTGAACTTATAGAGGAAAAATGTTAAAATTTAGATTAATTTTTAATTAAAATTTATTACTGAGATTAGATGCTTTTGATGACCAGCTTTATAGACTGGCTAATTAGTTGCATTCAAATTCGATTAAGAATCTCTAACGAATTACTTGGTAAACATGATTCCCACAACTAAGTATTTGTAGCATAAAGTTCTGATAGAGAAAAAAGCAGTGTTATTTTAGAATCGATATACCTGCTTTATAATGCGCAAATCATATGAATCTGCATTATTCTTACGCGGCAGCTTCATTTTTAACTAGTCGCCTTTGGAGACTAGCTGCTTCACCGGGGACATATACACTTAATTTCAATTAAATCGTTAAGACATAACTTTGTGTCCATGATTTACAGACATTAAATCCGAGTTATTTTAATTATTTTAAATATGTTCTGTTCATTGTGTACACGAATCGTTCTAATGGAAACCAATCTTATGACGTCCTGCCAATAGTAAAAATGTAAATATCCGGTTCATTTATCTTTTAAATTTCGCGACATTGTTTTTTTCATCATGTAAACTATACAGACAGATATTGAACAGAATCTTGTTTCTTTAGCTTACAACAATATAAGAAAATCATGCGATTAAATATTTGATGGAACAACGAAAGTAGTTGAATATTTCGATCAAAAATGCAATCTGTTGTTGGAAATTAAGCTAATATATATATATATATATATATAATATAATTTTTTCATAATTAAAAAAAATGTACGATTATTAAATTGTTATTCTTAAAAATATCATTTTAAAAATTTTGAAATGGTTAAGATGTAGTCTTGTGCAATCAGAAGTTATTGCGGAAAAACAGCGAGCTTCTACTTAATTTTTAGCTAATTAAAATTTAAAAGATCGCTCCCAGGTACATATTACCACTCCCTAAGACCTGTATTTATTGATTGCCAAATTTGCCAAATTTGGTACTTGTAGGAAAACAATTTGATTTGCAGAGCATCATTTACCAATGTATTTACACAATAAATCTTATTATTAATAGATATATAAAATATATGGTTGATCTGAATCTTGAAATGATATGATATACATAACTTGATTATTAAATCGCATCTGACAGAATGTCAAATGGGTTGAACCATATTAATTAGAAAATCAAATAATAGTTAGTGTAATTTTTCAACACACCTAATAAAATAATGTAATAATAATATTCCATATAATAATAATATTCTTTGAGAATTTCTCTACTCTTCTTAATTAATTCCCTTTAGACACTTGATAGAAGAGGACAATTTTGGTGGAAAGAATACAAACCAAATTTGGTCCATTGGGGTTGTTGCATTTTTGAATGATTGTGTTCATAGAAAGACATTATACAAAAAAATGGTTTTGCCTACTCAAGAGGTCTAAAATGTAGATAGATTCCAAAATGTTCAGACAGAATCTTTTTATGATTGCAGCGCTTATAAGATGTAAAAAAAAATGCCCCCCCCCCAAAAAAAACTAATTTTATCATAAAACTTCAGTTCACTTCTTTACATATACAAGATCATATCAATCATATACCGTTATATTAGTTTTATATTGAAAATAAACCTTTATTACACGTGCAACTTTTGTTAAACGTTTTTATAATAAAAATTTAATATAGTACTATATTAAATTTTTATTATAATTTTTTAATGCAGTAAATTATATTACCTTCCTTATAAAATATTTTTAAAATTTATTCAAGAACCAAATATATAGCAAATTTATTGTATGAAAATTAATTAAATGAATTGTTTTTGTTGTTGTTGTCGTTTCCATGGAAATTCAGAAAGTGAGGAAAGAAAGTCTCAAATATTGCCGAAGGTCCGGAGGACCTGCCGCCAGCTTTGGTGCTTTAGGACTGTAAAGGATCTCCCGAAGTGGATCCATCAGCGGCAACCAGCCAAGCTTTAAGATATATGTGGTAATTAGATAAGAACTCGAAGATGTGTCTCGGTGTGAGCTGAGTTTCCGGGCAATCCTTGCAGTAAATATAGGTTCTTGTCCTATCAGGAAGGATCTTCATTCCCTTATAGTGATTTGTTATTAATCTAGCTAGTGTATTTGTTATATTTCTAAGGAAATCAAAGTCAGTGATTAAAGGCTAGGCTGATTTATAAGTCTACATCTGGCCACAGTGTTCGCATCTGCAAGTATGATGGTGGAACAAGTTTGGACAAGATTTCGTGGCTCTTTGGCCAAAGCATCCGCACACTCATTACCCTCGACGTTTACATGAGCGGGTATCGACTGCAGCACACAAGATTTCCTCTTGCAATGCAGTTGTTCGAGTAAGTCATTTATAATAGAGGTAATGTATGTGTCTCCATTTCCGATGGCCCCTAAGGCCGATTTAGAGTCAGAGAAAACAACTAGTCCCTTAACAAGATCAATAGCTTGAGAATTCGTCAGGTAAAAATTAGGGCTTCTTTGATTGGCAAAAGTTTGCTGATGAAGTTGGAGACAATCAAACTTGTGATTGAATGAATTTCTTTACCTGATTTAAGTGGTAACATTAAAATAATAAAACTCATCCTTTTGATAGTGCATGTAAAAAATTAACTGGCTAAAATGTAATTACATGTAATATTTCTATATTTCTAGCCAGTGAGTTAATTAATTTTCATAAGCACATAATCGGTGCATTTCATTCGCAATATAAATATCGGACTGTTTGTGAAATGTTTTTTGGACCCGATCAATTAAAATGCTTGGATTATTAAATATTAATTGCCTCAAGCGACCAGCTGCTCCGCAAAAAAAAAAAAAAAAAAAAAAAAATCTAGATTTGTTTTCAGCTAAATCATTAATATGTTAGCATTTGAATTTAATTTTTATGTCACGTGTTTTCTTTCAATGAAATTACTGCTTTAGGTCTTGATGAAATTTTCCAAGATGATAATGCACCTCTCCATACAGCGAGACTTGTCCAATCATGGTTTCATGAACACGAGGAGGAAGTTAAACATCTGCCTTGGCCCGCACAGTCACCCGATATCAGTATAACTGAATCGTTATGGTCTATTTTAGAGCGTTCAATACCGAATCGATATACTCCATCGGCATCTCTCCCAGAACTTTCACAAAATCTCCAGGAAGAATGGTAAATTATTACTCTAAACACTATTCACTATTTTTCTGCCCGGCGACCTTTAAGGTCTTACACCCTTTCGGGAAGGCGGGTCGTCCTGGAGTAGACCAAGACCAAACACTATTCAACACTTGTATGAATCGATTCCTAGGCGAATCCAAGCTGTATTACGTGCCAAAGGCTGTCCTACACCATACTAATAAAGGATTCTTTATAAATCTGAGGTGTTTCCATTATTTTGATAAGCACCTGTACAGGCTAATAATATAAACCAGAGAATATTTACTTGTACCATAAGTAAAATATCAAATTCGTTAAAATGTAAATTTATCAAAATATTATAGTAAATCTATCTGAAAAATTAGTCTATTGAAATTATTTATTAAAATGCAGGAAAGAAAACAAATCAATAAACAACTATAATAAATTTGTAATTTGTTATCATCTACCCTGTTTGTAATTATTTTTATATCAAAGTGAATTTGAAAAATAAAGTATTTAGCGAATTTTCAAATTTCTTCATATTTAAACGACATTGGGAAATAAAAATTTCATAACATTTATTTTTACATCTTGTTGACATACAAACATTAATATTTAAATGCATAACGAATAATAATTAAAAAAAATTGATGATGTTGTTTTGGAAGATTAATGGAAGAAAAATTTAAATGTAGACCATGGCCTTCGTTGATCATTTTGCTTCGATGAACAGCTTGTTGATGGTTTTGCGTAACAGCTTTTCTAATGCAACAATTCTAGTGGTGTCATCTTTGCCGAGATTACTCTCTGGATTCAGAAATGTGTCATTCCATTTTTTCTCACTATTGTGGCAGCTAGATTGGAAGATAAAGAACCAACAGCAGTATTTTGCTCAGGAAAATATATAATGGTCCAAAAGAAGAAATGAGTTCCCGAATCCCCCTCCCCCCCCCCAAAAAAAGGAGTTAAATGCTTAAGGTTATTTGGAACAGCAAATAGAGGCATAATTGTTGAATTGAATTAATTTGGATTACTAATATTTCAGATATTCAAAATTGCTGATTTTTATTCATTCGTTTAATTGATTTTGCATTTAAATCCCACAACCTACTATGATGGGATAGAAGTGTAAAAGATGGTAAGAAATTCTAATAAATGCCTGCTTGTTGTTACACTTAAATTCTGAATAAAGCTGGATTTATACATTTTTATTTAAGAATTTAAAATTGGTCCCTTGTGAGGTCACACCAAATTACATACATATCTACATTCTTTTAATTGATTTTACATTTAATCCCCACAATCTACAATAATGGGATAGAATTGTGAGAGGTGGTATGAAATTCTATTAAATGCTTGCATGTAGTTGCACTTGAATTCTGAATAAATCTTGATTTATACATTTTGATTTAATAATTTAAAACTCTACTGGTTTATTGTGAGGGTTACTCCAAATTGTTGAAGGTCTTAAGCAGTTCCTCTATAATCGTCTTAAACAGACTAAACAATTCAGTATTCAGATTCGAAAATATTTTTAAGATAAGTGGTATAAGGGAAAACTAGTTAATATTGGTATGTAAGATTTTAATTTTACTTTATATAGCCCTTCATATTGCTTTAAATCGTGACTGGCTCAGGCAAGTTTATGTCAGTATAATGAAATAATCTAGATAAGAAAATTATATCTCTGGATAAATGGTACGACAATTGGTGAAAATGAATGCGAAGAAGAGAGATTTTGCATTTTTAATAGAATTCTGTTTTTATAATTTTCAACGCATTTGTGTAAAACTATTTAAAAAATTAATTAATGACTGGAGTGAATAATGGAGTTCGATTTGAGATTTTATAGTTCTATGAATTTATTAATACTTTTTTGAAAATTCCTTGCATAATATCGAATAGATGTGTTTAGAGGGATGGAATTTTAAACTGTAAAATAATTGTGCAAAACTGGCGGAAGAATTCTTCTCAGAATAGTGAAAGCGACGAAATTAAGAAGAGGGATTTAACATATATTTGCAAAATTATGCAAAATTCTGTGGCAAATTCCTAAGAGATTTGTCGAAAAAATGTACAGAAAGGTGATATTTATAATTTTAATAGAATTATTAATTAGAAATTACTTTTACACTTGTACGGTTATAAATACCATTCCCTCAAAATTAAAGTCACGTGTTATCGTCTACCGTTAAAAGAAAGGAAGTATAAACATCCCTATGTAACTCGGGATTGGGGCACCCGTACTTAGATAAAAGAGATGAGACCCTGAGGGTGGAGAACTTAGAGAGGGGAATGTACTGAATACTAAACTACTGAATTATAATTCTAAAGGATTTCTTTGAAACAAGTTTCAAAATCTGGTCAGGGAAAATTGATAGAAACTAAGTGGAAAGGTGCGATTTTAAATCTTTTAATGGAATGGTGTCAATTAAATTGTATAATTTGTCTTTTTTTTTTTTGAGGAGACACGTTTGATTGAAGGGTTTATTACTTTCAATGTAATATAAAATAACATTTTTGAAAATACCTGATTAGCTGGTGAAGGGGAAGGACGCTTGGAGGAACAGTAATTTTAATGTCAGAAACAAAGCATCTGGATCACAAAGAGAAAAAAGGGCATTTCCACACTTAAACGGTTCTGATTGCGCATCATGGATGGGATTGATATCGTCTATTTATTTTAAAGCCATAACACCGTCCCTCCCCTCCTTGGGCACTATATGTCGGAAAGAGTCCCTTGACCTTAATAATCTCTCTAACTCTTTCTTTGTGTTTGATAAGGATTGACCTTTAGTAAAATCTTGTGAGGATGAATTCACACAATTCACACTTATGAGGAATCGGATATTGCAATAAACGGCGTCCTAAGGAAGTCTTCTTGGTTAAAATGATTCACCCAAACTTTCAATCGTATTAACAAGTCATTTCGCTTAGCATGTGCCGGTCCAAATAAATGTACTTAATTATTTTTTGTGATTCCTATACACCAGGTTACGCCATTTCCTTACTTTTAAATAAACCTATCTAATTGTACTGAGTTTTGTTTTAAAAAAGTTCTCCTGTTTAAATTAAAATACACTTCCTAAAATCTACACTAGCGAAGCAGATTATGCGAAATGAAAATACTGCCAAATTCCTTTCATGTTTACACTGCCTGTAGTCTCATCACGCTCTCTAAAATAACAAGAAATCGTCTATAGAAATCAAGAAAAATTAGGCGCACCTTTCAAGAAGATTACTTTTGCACTTGTACGGTTATTAATACTATTCCCACAAAATTAAAGTCACGTGTTATCGTCTACCGTTAAAAGAAAGGAAGTGTAAACATCCCTGGGTACCTCGGGATTGGGACAAACGTACTCATCCAAAACAGATGAACCCCTGAGGGTGGAGAACTTAGAGAGGGGAATGTACTGTATACTAAACTATTGAATTATAATTCTAAAGGATTTCTTTGAAACAAGTTTCAAAATGTGGTCAGGGAAAATTGATAGAGACTAAGTACAGAGGTGCGATTTTAAGTCTTTTAACGGAATGGTGCAAATTAATTTGATTAAACACTTTTGATTTAATGGATTATTAATTTAAAAGTAATTGAAAATAATAGGTTTTTAAATTCCATCGTAGCTGGCGAGGGAAAAGGGTGCTTCGGGGGACAGTAATTTTAATGTCAGAAACAAACCATCGGGATCACAAAGAAGAAAAAAGTTAATTTCCACACTTTAAGAGTTCTGATTGCGCATCATGGAGGGGATTGATATTGTCGATTTATTTTAAAGCCCTAACACCGTCCCTGCCCTCCTTGGGCACCGTATGTCGGAAAGAGTCCCTTGACCTTAATAATCACTATAACTCTTTCTTTGTGTTTGATAAGGATTGACCTTTAATAAAATCTTGTGAGGATGAATTCACACAATTCACACTTATGAGGAATCGGATATTCCAATAAACGGCGACCTAAGGATGTCTTCCTTGTAAAAATGATTCACCCAAACTTTCAATCGTATTATTTCGCTTAGCATATGCTGACCCAAATAAATGTACTTAATTATTTTTTGTGATTTCTATACACCAGGTTAAGCCATTTCCTTACTTTTGAATGAACCTATCTCATTTTACTGAAATTTGTTTTAAGAAAAATTCTCCTGTTTAAATCAAAATATACTCCCTAAAATTTACACTAGCGAAGCAGATTATGCGAAATGAAAATAATGCCAAATTTCTTTCATGTTTACACTGCCTGTAGTCTCATCACGCTCTCTAAAATAACAAGGAATCTCCTATAGAAATCAAGAAAAATCAGGTGCAGCTTTCAAGAAAATTACTTTTTCACTTGTACATTTATAAATACCATTCCCACAAAATTAATATCACGTGTTATCGTCTACCGTTAAAAGAACGGAAGTGTAAACATCCCTGGGTACCTCGGGATTGGGACACCCGTACTCATCTAAAAGAGATGAGCCCCTGTGGGTGGAGAATTTAGAGAGGGGAATGTACTGAATTATAATTCTAAAGGATTTCTTTGAAACAAGGTTCAAAATTTGGTCAGGGAAAATTGATAGAAACTAAGTGGAGAGATGCGATTTTACATCTTTTAACTGAATGGTGTAAATTAAATTTTATATTTTGATTTCTTTTTTTTTTGAGGAAACACTTTTGATTGTAGGGTTTATTAATTTAAATGTAATATAAAATAACATTTTTGAAAATACCTGATTAGCTGGCGAAGGGGAAGGGCGCTTGGAGGAACAATAATTTTAATGTCAGAAACGAAGCATCGGGATCACAAAGAGAAAAAAGAGGATTTCCACACTTTAACGGTTCTGATTGCGCATCATGGATGGGATTGATATCGTCGATTTATTTTAAAGCCCTAACACCGTCCCTCACCTCCTTGGGCACCGCATGTCGGAAAGAGTCCCCTGACCTTAATCACTACTTTAACTATTTCTTTCTATGTGATAAGGATTGGTCTTTAGTAATAACATGGTAGTATGAATTCTCCCAAATAGGTATATGAGGATTGGGATATCCCAATAAAAGATGACGTAAGGAAGTCACTAAATTACCTCTTTAAAGTCATATTCTCGCCTTATTGGATGATTCAGTGTCTATGACAGAAATGGTACTTCCACTCATTAAATCACTAAAATGAAATGTTTCTTCATGAATTGAGTAATATTCGTGACTTCCATTTAACTAAATATTTTTTCTCTTCCAAAGACTAGCGCCCCTTTGTTCAATTTCTCTCAGAATCCAATTGTAACTGACTTAGCCAAGCGAATCTTGTTTAGTCTTATCAGCAATTTTATCTAATCAACATGAGCAATCTAATAACAATACCTGACAGATATAGGTAGAAGTACATTCAGAATTCCATTAATCCTTAGTTTCAATACACCAGTGAAACGCTTTCTGGTTTATTTCAGATTGTCCATACCCTTCGTCCTTAGATAAATGTAAGAAACCGAATATGTTTTCCTCATCCGGCGTCACCGGTCAGAAAGTAGAACTTTTTACCTTTGAAATTGCAGTTTCCTTCTCTATCTTAAAGGTTAAAACGATTCCCTCAAACCTTCAATAGTGTCTCCTTCGGTTAGTAATACTTAATGAAATCAAAAGAATAAATAATTAATTATCTTAAAAAAAGTTTTGAAATAAATTCTTTTTCCTTTTAATTGAGAAATAAAAATGATAAAGTCTCGATCGAATTAAACAATCTCAAATATATTTAAATATTTCAAAGATTTAACACACTTTTAGAAGTTAAAATGCAAATACTTTCAATAGAATTTTTGCTGAAGTTGAGCTTTAAATATCACTTACCTTTTGTGCTTGAAGAATGCTAACTTTTAAAGAAATGGTTTTCTGCAAATTCTTCGTGATTTAAAGATGCCCATTAAAAATTTCCCGATTTTGGCGAAAAGACATTTCTGTTAAAGAATTTTTGATGTAATAAGATTGAATCAATCGTAGATTAGATTGTTTAAAAATAGTATTGTTTAACAAAGACCACTAATTTTAGAACAATACATATTCTATTCTTTATTGTTGAAACTGAGATTAATAATGGTTTTTATTGTTTAATAATTATTATTTCCACTAATAACCAGCAGTAGTGTTCTCCCCAAATCTTTCTGGCATACTCTCTAATAAATGTGTAATTCCAGAGAACATGTTGAAAGCCATTGGTATATGATATTTACGAATTTTTAACCTTCAGCATGGATTTATCACTTCTACTGAGTCTATCGATATAGCGATATTTTTAGAAATTAATCCCTGACATGCAATTAATAATATATTAATAATATCCAAAATCAGATGTGTTTTTCTCATCCGATTGAAACAAATATTTGACACAAAACTACATTTGTAATCTCGAAATTACATACTGAATTTGATAGGCATGATTCATTGCATCTTTGAATTATGTCGTTTACAGGTTTCTGGAAGTACAGACCGATACTATACATGCACACTGTAGATATTAAATCTGTGTAGAGAATTTTATCCATATAGCTCCCTTCGATTTTTAGTTATCGTTTAACTTTTATACGAACAGACTGCCACTGTACGGGTTTTGTTCAAAATTTGAGAGAAATCTGCAAATTTGGTATAAAGATCATATTGTTACAAACCTGCAATTCGGCTTCCCAGCATAGTTTGTTCCATCGTCGGAAAGAAAGTTTTAAAGTCATCGGTACTAGACGGCGTCCAGGTGTCGCGTCGAAGGTCCCAGAGCTTGGCGACAAACTTGGCGACCATTTGGCGACTTGGCGACGAATTTGGCGACAAAATAGATAATACCCGAAACTTCCAGAATTTTCCCGATCCGTCCAGTAGGAACCGAGATACGCCTCGAACGTTCCTGATTGGTTGAGAGGCTTCTAGCCCCACCTCCTGAGACCTATAAAAGGGTCCACAGCTGCCAGAGACGAGGGAGTAAAGTCCGAAGACGGAGCGGAGGAGTTGTAAGCGACAGAGCGGAGTAGGCGGAAACGACGGTGAGCAGCGACGGAGTCAAGCTAGTGCTGAACTGAGCTGTGCGCTACTGTCTGCAGTAGATTCTGGTTATATGCTGCTGTTGTATGCTACACGTCTCGGGTGAAGATAATCGTCTTCTGTGCTGTATATAGTTGTCGCTTTTGTGCTGTCCTGTGTAACGTAATAAACGTCGTTGTTTTATTTTCTACTGCCGTCTGCTGAGTGAACGTTCTTTACACCATATCACTTCCACTATCCAAACGAACCCCGGCAGAAAATTTCGGAACAATATACCAAATTTTATCGGTTTAATCCAAAGTGTTTATTATTTATCTTTGTCACAGATAGGCATACAGACTGACATTTTCCAAATAATGTGTTTCAAATTCTGGGAAGTCTAAAATGCGGATTGTCTAAATCTCGAGTTCGAATTTTTTGACGATTATAATACTTTTTCTCTACACTTATACGGGAAAGTAATAAAAGAGAACGTTATTTCTTTGTGCAGTTGTGCAAATCTAATTTGAAAATCCTTTGTTGTGTGCAGAGAAGGAGCACATGCAAATGAGAAGTTTTAAATTTTAACAAAAATAGGCAAAAGCAATTCGGAAGCTACTTTGAGAATGGAGAGTGGGAGAAATTGATCAGATGTGACTGTATATTTTTAATGGAATTTGGAAAAACTTGTTTGAAATGCCCTCAGTATTAAGGAAGGTTTCGGATATGTAAGATTATATATTTTTAACGAAATTGTGTAAAGTTGATTTAAAAATTCCCCGAGCAGATTGGTGAGATGAAAAGCATGTGAAGTGAATTTTATAATTTTAAGATAATTTGTAAACCTATTTGGAAATTCTGAAGAAATTTATGAGGGAGGAAGTTCATATGAGATAAATTTTATGCTTTTAAAGGAATTGTATAAAAGAAGACACGCAGAGGTGGAATTTTATTTTGTACAGAATTGTATATAATAAGTTTCAAAATTCCTCAGAAACTGGACATAGAAATGTTTTATATTTTTATACATAATAAAAATATTAAATAATATTTTTATATGCATTTTATTTTTAAAGAAATGCATTAAATTTATTCCAAGTGTCTTCAGAGATTGGTGTGGAAGATATCGTGGTTGGACGAGATTCTATATTTTTTAAGAAATACATAAAATTAGTCCGAAGGTTGCTCATAAGTTAAAGAATAGAACGGGTTAGTGTGGTAGAATTTTACATTTTAATGGATATATTTGAAATTAAAGAGAATAGTTACAGGTGCAATTTAGAGTTGGAATGTTATAGTTTTTAGCGAAATAGTGCAAATCAAGATTGAAAATTCCACATTTTCTTGTGAGCAAAAGGGGGTGTGCGATTTAAAATTTTGACCTTACTGCGTAAAATTTTATTAGAAATTCCTCAGAAACTAATAAGTTGGAGAGGTGGGATTTTACATTGTAAAGAAATTGATCAAATCCAGTTTAAAAATTCTTAAGAGAATAGTGAACAGAGATGAAGTGGATGTTTGGAATTTTATATATTTTAGTGGAATTCTATAAAATTTGTTTGAAAATTTCTCAGTGCCTGGAAAGAGGGAAGGCGTTGAAAAGTGAAATAATAGATTTTTTAAGGAAACTATGTAAAACTAATTTGAAAATTCATGAAAGAAACGGTGTCAGGTGTGTAGTGAAGACGCAGGATTTTACATTTTCAATGAATTTGGTTGATGCAAAATTGGAAATTTGTGAGAAAGTGGGTTTGGAGAGATGCAATTTTACACATCGTTGCGCAATGTATAATCAAATTTACACAGCAGCTAATGAAATAATATTAGTTACATTTTTGTAGAGGATTTGTTTGAAAAATCAGACTTTTTTATAATTTTAGTTTACACGTTTTATATAAGAATAATTGCCTACGTTCTATATAAGAAAATATAACGAAATTCCTTAAATCGATCATTTTCAAATGGGACATTTAATAAGTTTTGACCAGATAAATGGATTCCGAACAAAATATTTGTTTATTTGAAATAGTTGAATGCGTTCTGTGGAAGTTGGCGTGATAAAACGAATGTAGAGATGGGGATAACAATTTTTAGATTGCTTTGTATGGTGAGATGATTAAAATATTTCTCTGCTTCTGTCGTGAGTAACATTGGAGAGAAATGATTTTAGAATATCAGAATGATTTTGAAATGAGATGGAATAAGATTTCGAATATTTTTGTAACACAAGATCCCGAATTTACCATTCTTGCAATTGATGTTGTATAGAAAATTTCCATCTTAAGTGAATTCCAAATAAAATGGAGTTTCCTCCAAGTCAAACGATGAAAAAAAATATGTTTCACGCCAATATGAGCTAAATTGTTAAGCCTCAAAATGAAAAAAATCTCAGCAAGTTTTAATAAACATAAAAATAAATCTAATATGGATAATTATTCAAAGAAATTACAAAAAAAAAATAACTATAATCTTTAGTTAATAAAAAGTACAAATTATTCGGGTGGATCCTAGCACAGCCCACCTCTTGGCGTCTTTTTGAATTCTTGCCAAACGGGTAGCGATAACTTCGCCAATGTGGCAACCTAGACGGATTTTTTTTTATGTTTATATTATATTTATTTTATTTATTTATTTTTTATTCTTATTTTTATTTATTTACTAGCCGCCTTTGGCGACCAGCCGGTTCGCCAGAATTACCGCTCGCTACAATTTTAAATTAAATATTTTAAGTAACTGGTCTCTTAAAGGATTGTCAAACGAAACATTTTTAATATTCAAATTTTGATTTATACTGTTTAGAGCGTTTCGTTCAATTTACTATATATAATTTGCTAATTTGTTGTCATTTCCGGCAAAACTTCAACTTTAATTTAAAATGTAAATGATGAAATTGCAATTAATATTAAGATATTTTTAAATAAAACCAAGCGTTTTATTTTATTTATCATCTTTATTGTTATTTATTAATTATTATTATGATTGAATGTGAGTATTGCAAACAGAATCGCTCGGTATTTAATTCTTATGTTAACTACAAAATATTTTTCATAATTTATGTAATATCTCAA
The DNA here is from genome assembly GCA_026543865.1 of Argiope aurantia. NCBI lineage: Eukaryota > Metazoa > Arthropoda > Arachnida > Araneae > Araneidae > Argiope > Argiope aurantia. The sequence goes on along the minus strand of JAPMOR010047161.1, from coordinate 46,118 downwards.
ACAATAATTCAACAAAAATTTCTGAGATTCAGCATAAAATTCAGTTTTTAGTTTTGCTTTCAAAAGGATTGAAACGAAATCAATAATAATATTTTGTTCCTGCCTATAAATAAATTTCAAAAATTATGAAGTCTAAATTTAATACAGTAAGGTATCATACTCTGAGAAATATTCTTTACACACCAAATTTTAAATAAATGAATGAATGTTTCTACTTTCCACGATCAACTAAGACTTATTTATGAAGTTTTAAATGTTAAAAATTTAGAAAAACTCTATATTTTCATAATCTTAGGCCAATTAATCTTGAGAAACCTGCTCGCTGATTGGCGTATTTTCTTTGAAGCGATCGATGGAAAATATAAAATTATCCTTTTTTTTTATTGAATAGTGATATTCAAATTTTCATAAATCAGTCAGTTTAAGTGATTGGAAATTAACACTTAAAAGTCAGTGATTTAGTTAATTGGAAATTAACTCTATGACCACCATAAAATCTGTGCTTTCTCTTGTGGTGTATGCATTCTCCTTAATATCCGCTCGAATAAAACATCACATACAAAAGTACTACAAACACATCAAAAGTAAACATAACATTTCAATAGTTGCCAAAAACAAAAGAGAGAAAAATGCAATGAATAAGCAGATGATATTTAGAAAAGTACAGATATTTAGACTGGAAAATGAAAATATCTAAAATTAACCACACGCGCAGACGATATTTACAAAAGTAAAAATATTCAAACCTGAAAAGGAAAATATATGAGTTATTCCATCAATAAATGCCATAAGTTAGTTCATATATTCATTATTTTATGAGTTATTAAACATCAAAATGGGTCCGGGACTAAATAATCACCCTGCATAGAGAGTGTAAAAGATCATCAAATAATTTTTCTTGAATTTATTTTTTAGAAAAAATAATTTTTCATATTTGTTTCATTTCCTACAGACACGTGCCGAAAATTATATTTTTGCTGATTTCATTTCCAAAAAGATTTAATTTATTTTTAATTGGAGCTTTAATCAATGTGATGGCAACACTGTGAAAAAAGCTAATTTTTTTCCCATGAATGCGAAACGTGCTTAATTTTAATTTTTATTTATTAAGAAAAAAATTATTGAAAAACATAGTTAAAATATTTATTTAAAAATTCATTAAAAATAGAAATTTAATTTTAAGATTAAAATATTAGTATCATTTAAAAGATAAATTTTTGATCTTTAACTTCATGTAAAAATCTTTTTTGTGCGGTAATATTTTCGAAAGTTATAGCAGAAGCACGCCAAAATTTCGCTTAATTTTTAAATAAATAAAATTCTAGTTAAAAATTTGAAAAAATAACCCCCAGGTGCACAATCCCGGCCTCCAAGGTATACACGTGCCAAATTTGGTAGCTGTAGGTTGAATGGTCTGGCCTGTAGAGCGCCAACACACACACACACACACACACACACATTGAGCTTTATTATAAGTATAGATTATTTTATTTTATTAATAAATAATCAACCTAGACGGATTTTTTAAATTTTATTTATTTATTTTTTAAGTGTCTCTTAACACTCATGCATGTGCCGTGATGAACAGGGCTCAACTTAGCCTAATTGGGCCCCAGAGCAAAAACTTCTTTGGTTGTACCCCTCTGCTTCACTGCTTCAGTGATGAAGAACAATGCATAGAACTTGTCTGTGGTATTTTTCGTTAATTAATTCAAAATGCTATTTAAATTTAAAACTAAAAACCTTCTTAGTCTTTTAACCACATTTAACCATTGAATTTAAAATGCAAATTTAAATTAAAATTTAGTTTAAAATAATAATTTGTAATTTAAAATTTTACACTATACTTTGTTTAAAAAAAAGTTCATTAAAGAAGGAAACGTAAAATTTTATAGAATTTTTTATTTTTTAGGAAATTGCGTGACGCAGTAAGTAATTTGGAGAGATTGGACTATTTATAGGTTAATTTATTTTGTGAAACTAATTAAAAAGTTCTACCAATGCTTTTGAAAGAAATTGTCTTGAAGCATTATGAGAATTTAGAATGTGTATGTAATAATTTTAGAAGAAATGTACTATTGGGAAAAAGACAAGAAATTATGTAATGGATTATAAATGTTGGATTGTTGTCTTCCATTAAAGATTGCATTTCTAATTTTTGAATTCAATTAGAAGGATTCGAAAAAAAAAATGTCCCATATTTAAGACTTTACAACATGCTATTTTGAGACTGGGGTGACGACACAGGCGATTATGAGAGAAATTATAATTTTAAATCTTCTTTCGTATAATTTGATGTAAAATTCCATTATTTATAGTAAGATTCAGATGTAAAGTGCTGAAATTTAAATATTCGGTCTGAATTTTGAAATCAAATTTTAAAATTACAGTTTTTTTTTATAGAAAATATATTGTGATGTAGATCGCATTTTTTAAAATACATAAAAAAGAAAAAAAGAATAAGCAAAAAATTCAAGAGATAAAGCAATCATTCAACTTGTATGTTAGTCTAAATTGATAGGAGATGTATAAAAAAGGCATCGTTTATGCGAACTATTCCTATAATTCTTTTATATGAATTCCTTTATATATCTATACTACTATTACAAATGTGAAAGTTTGGATAGATGCTTGTTAGTCAATCACGTCAGAATGGTTGTACGGAAGTGGATGAAATTTAGTACAGAGGTAGATTATAGTCTGGAAAAAGAAAATAGGCTACTATTTATTCCGGTTAATTGCATGGTTAATTTTTTATTAATTAAAAGCTAACTTCCTCATCAAAAATTTGAGGCCAAATCACGCCAAAAATAAATAAGATTTCAGTCCCCCCCCCAAGCTAACGAGGTTAGGCTTAACATGTTTTCGACTGAATATTTCAAACGATTCTGTTTATTTTCTTAGTATTTAATGCATTTAAGACTAAACATTGTTAATTAATCGATCTTTCGGATTCATTCTGAAGTTCTTTTAAATTAAAATAAAACATGAATAAACGAAACTGAGAATTTCTGATCTGCATTTTGTTACCCAACTGGAGTTGAAAATTCCCGCATTTGCGTTACCACAACTGGCGTTGAAAATTCACGCATGCGAGTGTGTTCTGACTGTTGACAACTGTGTTTTCCTTTTAATTAAAAGTTTAAAAATTATGTGTATTATACTGTTGTAGCTATCTCAATCTCAATCGATAAATAAAATAGACTTGACTTGATTTTAAAGAAACATTGACTTGATTTGCTGTTTTGTTGTATTTCAAGTATACTGTGTAAATAAATTGTTTTTAGGTTAGTTGAGTGTTTTTGTAATTAAATTGTACTTATGCTAGTTATATATTTTTCGTATATGCTTATAGTTTTAAATGCAACGTTTTTTAGGTTATTTTGAATTTTTTTTTATTTGTTATTATTTAATAGTTTTTCGAAATGCCCAGAAAATGCAAATCTAATCTTTCGAAGAGGAGTAATAAAGCTCGGGCTATGAAAGTAGCTAGAAGACCTGTTTAAAATTTTAGTGAGCACTTGCGGACTATCAAACCCCTTACAACTGTTTGATAAATACAAGGACGCTTTATCAGAAGATATCGGGCATAGGCGGGATGGCACTCACAATGACCATAATCATTAACGGAGCTTAGGTATTGAATGAGGTTAAAACGATTTCCATATCTGGAAAATGTCTCGGTGATTTCGGCTTACCCTCACCGCAGCGAAGAGGGGTATTATCAGGCGAAGTTGTGAAGGTGCTAAACTACGATACCGCGGTTTTCGAAGCGCAGGTCAATGAAATGACACTACGATTACTTCCAAGCAACGTCAAGTCTACGAAAAGATTCTGAACCGAATAAATAGCGGAGATGAAAGATTTTTCTTTCTTAACGCACTAGGGGTACGGGTAAGACGTTTGTGCTGAATCTTCTGCTAGCCCAACTCCGCAAGGATCGCAATATAGCTCTGTCTATAACTGTGCTTAAAGGTGGCCGGACTGCACATTCCGTTTTCAAATTTCCGCTTAATCTTGTAAGCGAAGATACCCCAACATGCAACGTCACTATAAACAGCGGCCGGGGAGTCCTTTTGCAACAGTGCAAGTTAATAGTATGAGACGAGTGCCTCTAATGCACAAGCATGCATTAGAGGCGTTCAACCGCAGCCTGCAGGACATCCGCTGCAACCAGGCGGTGATGGGCGGCGTTATCGTTTTGCTCGTAGACGATTTTAGACAGACACTGCCGACTGCTGATCAAACCGTCAGTTTTCATACAATGCACATCAAAATTTCCATGCGAACGAAGTCGCGGATAATAGCAGCTAGTAAAGCTATAATTCATTTCTCTGAATATTTTATGAAAAAATAATGAATTTTTCAGATGGAAATATATGAAGAAAATTACATCTCACATGTAACTTGATATCATTAAAATATTATATGAAATGTAAACAGAAATTAAAAAAAATAACCATCTTATAAAAATCTTCTGTAAGGAAGGTTAAATTTTAAATGCATTAAAAGTAAAATTATTGGCGTTCTGATCAAATGAAGAGAATGATACAGTTAAGGATTTCAAAGTTATAACAACTATTATAAGTTAAAATACCTGTATTTTCTGATAGATTTTGAGAAATTGCTTCAAAAATATCACTAATCTGTTGTCAAGAGGAACGTTTAAAGTACTGATTTTCATGATTTAAAAATATCCATCAAAACACTTTGAAGATGGCGGTGAAAAGTAGTTTCAGTAACTGAATCGGTGCTTTTCAGAAGATATCTTGAAAATTTCTGGCCAAAGATTTCAGTTCCACAGGCTTTGTAAACTTCAATAAACGCATCGACAAAAACCAACTGAATTTTTCTCTGATAAAAGAATCACAGGAAGCTATTTTTACATAAAAATATTTCCAAAATACAAAAGAATATAGAAAGCATCTATATTTTTTATACAAACTAACACACAATGGATTTTAAACAGATAGTTGATTTGATTGTTTAGAAAAAATACTATTTCAAATACCCCTAAACGTTTATAATAATTGATATTCCAACGCTGTTGAAATAGATTTTTGATTTCAACATTGATTCACATTGTTTAACTTTCTTTATTTCTATTAATAATAGAAACTAGTGGGAGTAGTCGCCCCAAAACTTTCTCGTTTTCTCTCCAACAAAGGTGTTATACCAGAAAACACTTTCTATGGCGTGGGCGTACAATAATTACGAAATCGTAACCTTTGGCGTGAATTTAGCATTGTTTCTGATTCTGTTGTGTGATTCTTGGCGAGAATTTTGGCGATAAATCCCTGACATTTGATTAATAGTACTCGAAAAATTAAATTTGTGTTTTAGACTCGTTTTTTTCAACCTATTAAAACAAAAGGCATGATACAAAACTACATGTAATCCACAAAATCACATGCCAAATTTGATAGATTTGAATCTTTGCGTTTTTGAGTTATCGCATTTTCATGTTTCTGGAAATACAGACCAAGAGAGATCAAACTTTTGTTCGATTTGGTTCAAAATGTGACAAGTGTCTACACTTTAAATGTTAAATCTGTGTACCAAATCCCTATTCGTTTTGTCATTATTACGTTAATTTATATTCGGGCAGTCGGGTTGACAGATTTTGTTCAATATTTGATATCTTTGAATTTGAATATCTACGTATTTGGAGTATACCGCATACCAAATTTCAACCGTGTAGCTCGAAACATTTGTGTCACAGACAGACAGGCATTCTCCAAAAATATGTTTTTTTGAATTCAGTTTACAATTTGGAGATTGGTCAAAATCTCGAGATCAAAATTTTTGAATATTACAATCCTTTCTTTATACTTCAAATAGGAGAAAGTAAAAAATATGTGAACATGATCGCACATGAATATGTGTGTGTTTGTATGAATATGTGGATTGGCCGCTTTTACTGGTCACGCTTAAACTAAAATGCTAACTTGGTTTAGATATAAATTAGAGGGTAGAGAAATTTTCTAAGACATTTCCTGTCTTAGTGTCACGTTTTCATTGATGTTTTTTCCATTTTTGTCCATTAAGCTCACATAGTGAAAAAGTAGATAATGATTTTGATTTCTAAGGAAAAAATAGGCAACGAGCATCCAACTTTCAGGAGGCAAAAGTAAATAATTTAGATAAAAAAAGAAAATGCAAATTAAAAAAAAAAATTCTCAAGGATTGCCTGTGCTTTGCAGACCAAATAAATCAGCCGCCATTGATCTCAAAGCGAAAATCCCAAAATCAAATTTCAACAAGGCATTTTAATTTTCAAAAATTGGATAGATCAACAGAATCGCATAGTATAGGTATTTCGAATAAGGTATTTCGAAAATCATGACATTTGCTCATCAGGAAATTTATAAAATAAAGAAAGAACAGATAATATAGAAAAAACTTCTTTTACATATTTAAACTCCATCCTCTTCTGTAGACTGAAAATTTTGGATTGAACATCATCGGAACTACAAAATCAAAATAACTTTCATACAAAAAAAATTTAAGTCAGATTGCATTTTCCATATGAGAATTTAGGTAAGACTTCATGCAGGTATAAATTGTAAGGTATTGAAATTAAAAGAATTATCCTACATGATATAATTATCTAGAAAAGAGCAACTCTTCAATAAAATGTAAAGGAAATTTCGTTGAATATATGGAATTATTACTGTACAATTCTTACAGCATCTTTTCAAGTTAATGAAAGACATTTTTTTTATCTTATTACCTTAAGTTTTAAAAAAGGTAATCTTAGTCAGAATAAATCCCCCAAATTGTCTGGCCACCAAATTGAGTTCTACCGGCTTTCAACAATTCAATAAATTTATCAGGAGATACCAACTGGATTTGACTAAGAGGACAGAATCACAATAAACTAGTTTTATTTACATCTTTAAAAATGCTTCCAAAATACAGGGTAATCAAGAAATAACAGGAGGTGTTCTGTGCCCTGCAGTGTATTATGTACCGGACGAAATATAACAAAATTTGGTCACCGGACACATTAAAGTATGCGGTTTCGATTTATCAAGAAAAAAAATTAGTACCAAAAAAAGCTGACAGTGAAAATTCTGGAGCTGCAACCTAAAACTTCATTATGTAATTTGCATGTATGGAAGCTTTGTGACACGATATCCAGGATAAAAGGAAGGGTTGCCGGAATTTAAGTCATTATGCAAGAATTCGCCCTTGATGACGTTGTCACTATGTCAATGTGCCTTAATAGTCAAGCTGTTTTATCAGCGAGATGAAAATACCAATGTTTCTCTTCGTGAATATCGGTAGTTAAAACAGTTACGTAGAGTACCGATGACCATAACTAACTTACGAAGAATGGTAGAAAGATTTGAAACAACAGGGATTCTTGGTGTGTAACCAGGTCGAGGACTATTTCTGGTTGTGGGGCTATTTGAAAGCTTGAAAGGCGTTGTGTATCAAAGACATGTTTCTGACATTCCTACTTTAAAAGAACAAATAATGCCATTACATGCCAGACGAATAAATGCCAATAGGCTGCGAACCACCATCGAAAACCTCGTGTACCACATGCAATTAATTACTGGAACATCAGGCTCGTGATCACTTTGAGTCAAATTTGTAAGCTGCTATAATAAACGTTTTTCATTGGTATTTGATGTGTTGTTATTTATTGTTTCCATTGGCAGTTATGTATTCTTTTTTTCTCACGTTATGCGCTTGCAGTGCCAGAATTTCTCCTATCGGCGTTTTTGGTACTTTTTTTTTTTTGATAAATCGAAACCACATGCTTTAATGTGCCCGGTGGCCAAATTTTGTTATATTTCGTCCAGTTCATAACACGCTACAGGACTCCGAACACCTTCTGTTATTTCTTGAGCACCCTGTATAAAAGGACGTAGAAAAGCATACATTCAATTTTTCATAGAAACTAACATATACGGGATGACACAATCCTTCAATAAGAACTCTTCATTTCAGATCGAATAACTTGCGTTATGTCATGTGTTGAATAGGAAAAACACCTGCCAAATTTAATTAACCCTTTCTAGGGCCGTGGGAAGTAGGCTTCCCACCAAATTTATCAATATTTGTATGAATTTATTTAGGTTGGCATAAGTTCTGACAAATTTTTTTAGAAAGACAGAAACTTAGATGCTTTAGTTCTTTATTTTACACAAAATGATGTGTCTTGATTTGATACTTAATAATTAATTAACCAAATTAATTAATTAATCAAATTAAATTTATCTAATAAGCTAAATGAATCCCTTTTCTTATTCTAATTTCAAGCCTAAAAATATTTTAACATAATATGACTAGAAAAAAATGACCCTTTAAAGGGTTAACATATGAAATGACAGTGAGGCAAGTTCAATCTTCCTGACTCATCTGAATTCTCAAACCAAATAGCACAATAGAACAAAATTTCTTTAAAAACATTGCAAAAATATTCACTTCAAATGGTTGAGGATGCTTATAAGCAATTAAGAAAACACATCATCAAACAGTTTAGATGTGTAGACTACCAGTGAAATCCGCAACCTCTAGTTTATTAAAGTCCTCTTTCTGTTCATGAAAAACTGTAAAGCTCAAAAACATATCACAGTTAATCAACTTGTAATTTTGTCTGCATTGGTGGAAAATATCAAAAAGGAATATCGATTGGTAAATTAAATTCTTTTATCAGAAGATTTTTGAATAGTAATGAAACAGTTTTCTAAGTCAAAAAACAAATAGAAAACAACAGTGCAACTCAAAATCATTGCAATATCATGAGACATTAAACAAATTTTTTGAAAAATGTAACATTTTTTTTAAAAAAAGGTTGGGGTTTTTTTTTTTTTTTTTAAAAATAAATTTCTTACAATTTTATTGAGAAATAAATTTGATAGCAGAAAAAAAAGTATTTCGGATAAAATTAAAAATTTCCAGCACGTACCACAAGAACAGGAACAAAGAGAGAGTGAAAATGTGAGTGATATCTGATAAATTTTCTGAAAACTGATTGGTCAGTAAGAGTAACCTATAATGAATCAAGACTGCTAACATTTTAATCGACGATTTTCTGTAACTGCTTTATAATTTAAAGATATCAATAAAACGTTTTCTAGATGGTAGCAAAAAGATATACCAGGAAAGGAATCGTCACTATGAAGATTTTGAATATTGCTTATATTGTTTAATGATAGTTAATAGTAAAAGTTATTTAAACAAGTAAATATTAGAGAAATAAATCTGATAGCGTTTCGAGTAAATGAAGGAACCGGAAATTCAATTAGAGATTTCGAAATGGTAACACATTTTCAGAAATTAAAATACGAATAATTAAATTGGTAAATTTTGAGACAGGAACGTCATAAACAACACTAACCTGTAATGAGTGAAGATTGCGAATTCTCTAAACAATGGTTTTCTGCAAATAATTTATGCTTGAAAGGCCTATATCAAGCAAAATATTTTAAAGATGGCGACTGAATGAGACTCCAAAAATAAAATCTAACGATTTCGAATCGATTGTTGATTAGATTGTTAAAAAAAACATTGTTTAATACAATAAAAAATATTAGATTTTGTTGAAATAGACTTCAATATTATTTTGCATCGTTTAACTTTCATTATTAAACTGACAATAAAACAGAATATGTGTTTTGTGTTCTATGTTAGGTACCAAAACCTTTGACTCAGAGCTTTTATATACACTTTAGAAGATTAGAATGAACAGGGAGAAATTTTTTTGTTTGAATGAATTAAGAATTTTATCTTCTTAATGTTACCATAATTTTATAATCTTATACCCTTTTTTGCTTATAATAAAACTCGGAAAGTTTTGTTTGTTTCGTCAACTATTTCATCAGATGATCTTCTTCCATTGTTAGAAACTAAGGATGAAAAATTACGCTTATTATTTTTGGACTCGACCGCAAAATATAATGTGTGATTTCATACAAGCTACCTAGGCATTGAATTTTTCAAAAAACCCATAAAGTCACGAGGCTCGACCCTTTTATAATAATACATGTACACAATGGAAGTAAAGGACTGTAAATATGTAAATACGTCATTGTCTATTACAATTTGATACACTGATTCAATGCATTTGATTTAAAACTACTTTATTGAAAAAAAAACACTTAATCATCAGATTTTGAATAAAAGATTTAATTAGAATTAAACTCATCCAATATTCTTGGCGAAGCAATTAATTACCAAGGGAGGCTAGCATGTAAATGTAATATTTAAATAATTGAAGTTATTGTAATTACGTTATGTGTATCACACTAAGTAACATTTTAGGCTTATTTAGAAAACTTTGTTAAACTTTGATTATACGATTGTAATCTTAACGGGTTTCACAAAATATTTTACTAGATCAAAATATAAAATCCTATCTCACACTTCCTTCCTCTCACCTATCATTAAGAAATTTTCACACTAAATTTTACACAATTAAGTTAAAATTAAAAAATTCTGTATCTTCACATTCTTCTTCATACTTATCATTACTGCACATTTCAACTACACTTACTTCCCAATGGAAATTCTCGTTTTATTCTCTAACCACATTTGTTTGCTAATACGAACCAATGTGTTCAATGCAGATTTTTTTTTTTTGCTTATTTATAAAGAAATTGGTTCAATTTGTGTTTTAGTCTGAGCTGAAGGGAAATGCCTTAAAGAGTTATCAGTTGAAAGAGGATTTGATGTTGATTTTTTTTAGGATTTTGTATAAAAACCATCAGTTTTACTCACCTAAAATTACATTTTTCGTGTAAATCGGTATCATTGCAATTCTATATAACGTTGAGCAAAAGAAACAAAAAGCATAATCTTTCTTAAAATGTTTTCTTATGAGAAATAAATATCTTATAAATTTTTGTGAGAGCAAAAATTGTTATCGTCTTGAACAAATGAAAGAACATAAAATACAGTGAAAGATTCCAATGATAAAACAAACAATTGCATGTTAAAATATCAATATTCTTTGGCAAATATTGCTAAATTATATATACTACGCTATATAACATCACTAACCTGTTGTACGTCAAGATGGAGAACTTTAAAGAAATGGTTTTCTGCAAATATTTCAGGATTCACAGATGTATTAATGTATTAAATTCAATGTATTAAATATTCAATTATTAATTCAATGTATTAAATATTCAATGTATTAAAATAATCCGAATTAAATGGTATAAAAGGAGATTTAAAGTTTCCAGACAGCTGAAAACAACTAATTTAACATAACTAAACATATGTCCAACACTAGATAATTTTATAATCTTATTTTAAAATATGATTTTCCTCACTTCCTTGATAATTTTGATTACATGATTACGCTCATTCTAGGCAGAGTAATCTTGATAGCAAAAATTAAGGTATTTTCAGAACAGGTTTTACCACACATTAGAAAAAAGCTTATTTTCCTTTCCTTGAAAACCTAAATGTAAACAACGACAAAAATAACATCTGATGAATAAAGAGCAAAACTAAGATTGAAGGTCATCTTAAACCGTTATTACTCAACAATAATGTAGAAACATAAGATTAGAACAGAATGTTAATAAAAAGAAAAAGAATTCCTAATAGTCATTTGACATGAGTAATTTCATTAATTTTCATTAATTTTAATTTCTAATAAATTGCTTCGGGCAAAAGTTCCGAGACAAGGGTGTATATATATATATATATATATATATATATATATATATATATATATACCATTACGCGTATATTGCAGTATTTTGGTGGAACAATTTTTGTGTGAAGGAATTAATATATCATAAAGTGGTGCTCTTTTTAACGTTTTGTTTTAGTAATTACTGTAGAATTGCAAAGCTGTTGTTCTTATTGCTATCGAACAATTAAGTTGATATCGATGTAATTTTTTTACTTTTTGTCATCCATAAACCAGTAGTGGCTATTCGGTTCAGAATTTAGCAGTGCAGGAAAACATATTGTAATTAAGAAATTACTTTACTCATAAATACAATAAGTATTTTTTTTAAATTTAAAACTGGGATATTAGTTTTATTGGATTTCAAGCATATTAAATATCTAATATATGATATAAATTTCTTGTAGATTTTGTCAATAGTATCAAAGCGTCAACCCCTGTCATATATTCTCATCTTCGCCGAATCATCTCAATTGTGTTCGTCAAAATATAGATATCAAATAAGATTTGAAATAAAGGATAAAAAAACCATGGATTTTTATAAGTAATAATTAGTACTAATTAATCTTGTGGTGGAATGAAGATCATTATGATCCATCCAGTGGAAGCAAGTGGAAGACCCATGTTTTCGGCAACATTTTTTTTATGATCACATTTTACACAAAACAAGGAGACAAGACATTCATTCGCGCATCTCCTTAACAGAACAGTATCACAACCCATTATTTACAATCACAATGCTCTATGGGATGCGTACCTAATCAGGCATCGCCATCTATTATCCGAAAGAGAAGATAGAGTTATTAATGCAACTGCTACAATATATGATAAAAATTTCTTGTAGTTTTTGTCAATAGAAAATTTTAAGTATGTTGAAATAATAATTTAGTGAATGACCCTTTGGTATATACTCACATCTTCGCCGAATCATATCGCCAAAATATAGATATCAAATAAGATTTGCAATAAAGGATAAAAAAAATACTCATGGATTTTTTTAAAGTATTAATTCATAGTAATTGATTTCTCTTTAAACTTTAACTTTCGAAAATCGAAATCGCCGCAAGAAGAATCGGGCCAAAGCTCTTAAACGATCGTTGAAACAAAAAATAAAATTTGAGAAAAGGAAATTAAATTTTGGATGCAAAAAAAAGGGGGGGGGGAATTGGCTGTGATCCAAACAAAATCTAATCCCATTTATCTCTATCACCTAGAAGTGGTTAAAGAATTCCTTTGGCCTGCATTATAACAATTCAGATTACAATCATTTCGGACAAGATTTGCAATAAAGGATAAAAAATGATCATGGATTTTACGAGTGTTAATTCATAGCAATTGATAGCTGTTTAAACAAAAATCGAAACCTCCTGATCAAGAATGGAGCCAAAGAAAACTGGCTAAACTGTCATTGAAAAAAAAATCTGTGAAAACGAAATTAACATTAGATTTACCATTAGTTGGCATATACTTATTTCTTCCAAAGGAATCAAAATGATCGCTTTCGGTATTTAATTAGAAAAATATAAATTGACTTATCTATCATAAAGTTTGTTAAAGTAAAAAAAAAAAACTATTAAATTTTCAATGTATTTGTTGAGGTGTGGTATCATGAAATGATAGTTCCTCTGTGTTTGTTTACTAAAAAAAGTGTTTACTTTCTAATCTAGGTCTTCAAGACCATCTATTCTTCTGCCATCATCTTCTACCAAAACATTGACTCACACGTCTTTTTACTAACAACCTAAAATAACTTCTACCTGACTGACCTTCGTTTTGCTTCTTATATACACACATTTTACTAATGCATACTTAGTTCTATATTTATACCTATATCTATGTGCGTCCCTATTAAGCAGTTACATATTTAAACATAAATGCATGTATTCTCGACAATATTTATTCGAACGATCGAAATGACCCCTTCGGTAAAAGTAGGTATACCATATACATTCCTTCGAAACTAAAAAAAGTAAAACATAATATTTGAGATTATATATCTTATAAATGTAACTAAACATTAATTAAAATATTCTTATAAAATACGACAGTAATTTTCCTGAAGAAAATTAACGAAAAGTTCTCTGAGAGGACCCCTTGGTAAAACCTAGCGTTAAACTTTGGATATAATTAAAAAAAAGTGATTAATTGGCTGCCATCCAAACCAAGTCTAAGCCCACTTATCTCTACTGCCTCGAAGGGGGAAAGAATTTCTTTGGTATGCATTAAAATAATTCAGTCTACAGCCGTTTCGGGCTTTCATGGATTGCTCGCCGAACAGCTCCGATATGCATTTCTCTTGTTTTCGATTCCTTTTTTTACGTTTTCATTCCTTTTCTCCATTTCTGTTAATCATCGAATTTTCAGCGTGAAGGAGTAAGCAAAGACCATCGAACCTCAAAGTTCAAAAAGAAGTATATTACATAAAGAGTGAAAATGTGTCTTTTGACAAAGCAGTTCTTGAGACAACTGCAGTTCTTGAGCCCTAATCGGGGGAGCTATATTACTCCACAAAGGAAAACTCACATGTACAGTTCAGAAATCTCTTGATTGTTAAAAATCGAACTACACCTGCCTGAATTACAAAAATTGTAGATTTATTTTCTCAGCTGAACAAAAGGAGCTCTAAAATAAAATAGAGATAATTAGTGAAGAGGAAAATTCTTTTAAATATTTATTCCTCAATCCTTACAACTGGCCACAAGAAATTAAATCAGAGTGTTAAAATAAAGGCAACTTCCATATATGAAAATTAATTTAGACAGCAAAGCCACATTTTGGTATTAAATAAAGAATTCAGACACTTAAAGGCTCAAATATCTCTCTGAAACCTTATGAAAAACGTTCTGCGAAAAGTGGCATCAAAGTTAAAACAGCTTTTCAAGTCATTTCGAATGAAATTATTGTACGGTCCTATCGCAACGCTTCAGGTTATTGAGAGATTTCTTATCTTTTAGATCTTAAATACAACCAGCATTTTCTTAATTGAGCATTAAGTAAGGAAATTGGTGAAAAAGAATGGAAATAAGCTACATATTATCGACATCTTTAAAAGTAGTTCAAAAATAAATGAAAATGCATAATATAAATGTTGTATTTTCCAAAACATGTAAATCAACATACCTGTGGGGCATAATTTAGCAACAAGAACTTCGCATTCCAGGCAGACGGCCTTGTATTGTACCATGTGTTTGAATAGGTAAGACATTTGTAAAATCTAGGTAACAAAGAGTCAAATCAATGACAAAAATTCTTTTACATTCCCTAAATGATACAATATCTCTAACTAATAGTTTAATTAGCAAAAATTTCACTCAAAAACAAAAACAAAAATCCTCTGAGGAAAATAGTATACTTTGATGATAAAGGGAATTAAACCTCTAACAGTTTAAAGAAACAGGTTACCATAGAAATTCACTACCCTTAGTCGACTTCAAATCCTCTATGCTCGCCACACAAATATTTAAAACGAGAACTAGTATAACTCTCTACCATTTGATGACAAACAATATGGAATACCTATACACGAAGTATAAAAATTTATCTCCTCCTTATTAAATTTTGTCTAATATCAACCCAGCGTCTAATGTATAAAATTATGTTTTTTTACATCCCTTTTCCCTTTCACGTCCCCACAACATGCCCCATTTTCAAAATCCCTGAATATGATTAACCTTTTCACATATAATGGGGTATCTAATATGCGAATGGAATTACTGATATTTTTTTTAATTCAAATTTACAATTATCCGAAATGATTAAAGGTACTTTGAGATTATCACGTCGACCATTTTCGCCAAAAGGTTGCTTTGCGCCAATAATCGCAAATTGCTTTTCATTATGATGGCGCCAAAGGATTGGAAGGATTGGCGTCATTTTGCGAGGATTGACGCATTTTCGCGAGCGTTGATAGATCGACGGGATAATCCCAAAGTACTTGATTAAATAATTTAAAATGCAAAAATCGCTTGGAGATGCTACAATATCTCAAATGCTCCTTATAATATTATAACAATTAAAATAATAATATATTTTGCAAATATGATATTTCATCTCATTAGAAACCTTCGTAGATTCGTAGGTTATAGGGTTAGTGTACCAGATAAATATTCAATTGTTGAACTTAAATATGGTTGTAGAAGTAGCTTCATTCTATAAAACGAAACCGGTACTGGAGTTTAAACAACACTAGTGAGCAAAACATCAGCAACAAAGTAATGTTTCATCATATAAATATGACTTGTAGGAGAAGATTTCTTGCGATCATTACAATGAAAACTCAATTTATCAGACACTTGACGCATAAACAAATACGAGAGTCACGATAGTGCAAGTTACGCAATGCCACGCAAGATATGTTGGAATCAGCAGGCTCATTGCACGGCAACATAAAAAGAAGACAGAAAATCGTACTTCCAAATATTTACTGCAAATGAAAATGATATCGTTTAAAATAGCAATTAGTAGCTATAAGAATGCTTTCAGTCTGATACGAAAACTTCAAGAAGATCATAGTTTGATAAGTTTGTTGTAGAGTTTGGAGTTGACAATAGTGTTTTTCACATGGTTGGAAAGCGCTCCAAATAATAGAGAAAGCTTAAAAAAGAAAGGTGGTGGACAAAAAAAAAAGACCAATATATCTCCTTGATTTCTAAAAGAAATCGAAATCAGACTGTGGACAACATTGCTCAGCACTTGACATGAACTGAATGTGTATAGTTTACTATGGCCAGATGACAGTATAAATACGATATATTTGTTCGATATTCGGAATACTGCATGCCATTAACAGCATTCGATAGGCCACACCGTTTACAATAATGAAACGAACACAATTATTGCACATTTCGTCAATGGAGTCATGCTTCTTTACTGATGAGAGTCGTTCCGATCTCGAAAGCGATTCTCAATGATTTTGATATAGAATGAGGTAGGGGCAAGTTTTTCATCCCGCTAATGTCAGAGAATGAGACCATTAATTGATTTATGTGTGCTTGGGTAAAGAAACAAATTAATGAATGGAAGTACGCAATTGCACATTTTTCGACAGTGATCCAGTGACGAAAGATCATTACTGTGATGCTTCTATTCCGATATATTATAGGTCCAAACTTTATGGTTAATAATGCTTAGCCATAAAGATCTTTTGCTTTTCAATAATTTAAAAGTGAAGGTATCTGCCGAAAGGAGAGGCCAAATACCCCCGTTGATTGAAATTATGCATGAAGATTTGGGAAAAGTCTAGTCGCACAATTGTATTCTCCGGAGATCAGCGGATAACGAACACCGATGTTCATTGAGATGTGGGAAATTTTCCCTCCAGAATTATTGGATAGTATTGTTTTGAATATGAAAACATAGTGCTACACTAATACCGTAGTTATGATAAGTCATATTTTTTATTAATGGACATCCATTTTGTTCTCTTTCTCTTCCAAACACTTTTTTCTACCATAAGCATTCATTTTATCAAAAAAGTTTTTTATGCTTTGTTTCCTAATGTATACGTCCTATTTGTTTTTTTCCTATTCGATTTTTCACTATTCTCCTCCCCTTTGAATCCTACAGTTGACGGAAAATTTAACTTCACTGATAATCAACAGAATTTCAAAATTGAATAAACTTTCAGATATCAAAAATTAATGAATGCAGATAGATCTATTTAAAGACTAAATAAAAACTTCAGACAGGCTGTAAATTTTTTAAAAAAAATGAAAGAATGATCTTTCCTGAATTAACAGTCTTTGGCAAAATAGTATTAGGACAAAAGTGTCTGCTCAATTCATTCCAAAAGTCATTTCTTCATCTCAAAATATTATAGTGCAGTCTCTACAACATTTCGTCAAGTTATTGGAAGACATCTTATACATCTCATGTACAATAAGCGTTGACAAATGAAAAAGTGATATAGAAGAAATTTTATGTAAGTTTCTGGTCAACAAATGCAGTCCCACTGTTATTTGAACTATTCAATAAATTAAACGTTTACTAGCTAAAATTGTTGAATAACAATAAGCTACAATTATAAGTTGAAAAAACCTAATAAACTACAATTTTATTAACATCTTTATAGATAATTACAAAATAAACGAGAATTTCGGTAGAACCTTTTGCATTTTTGAAAAAACATGTAGTACAGCATGCACTCGAATGTTACAATTTAATAATAAGAACTCTGTACTTCAGACAGAATTCCTTGTACTCCACTTTGCGATTCAGTAGGCAGAACTTGGCAAATGTTTCTAATGTATTAAATGACAGAGAATCAAGATTATACAGCCTAAAGTTATATAAGATCTCCAACCATCTAGACCAGTAAACCAAACCTTGCACAAAAATTCCTAAAATATGAAACTCAGACAGATAAAAGTACACATTGATCAATAATGGAAGGAAACGTTTAACAATTTAGATAATCAGGCACCACAGACATACATATTTTACTAGGTATCAGCTACAAATGCTGGATTAACTCCTATGTTATCTGACCACATGCAGTTCCTTTAAGAGAGTACTTATGAAATTTTCAAATCAATTTATGGCTAAAGAAATTTAATACAGATACAACAAGGAGAAAAATGCTCGTCATGCTTCCTACATTCTTTTTAAAATCAATCCAGTAATAATGGTCATATTTATTACAGGGCATTTGTTCCCCTGCTTAAGCATAGGATATTAGACTTGAGCACAGCAGACATGTGTTGCTGTTGTAGGAACTGCTTCAATCTATCTAAGGAAACCACCACCGGAGCTTACAAGTGAATGAAGATTTTGCCAATAACACGATGATACAGCTACTCTGAGATTTATTTGCGAAGTTAATAGTTAAATTTTTTAAATTTTCTTTCTGCATTTTCGATTCAATATATGAATTTACTAAGTTCAGAAGTATGTAGTAATCTTTAAATAATAAATAGACTTTTAAATTAATAACGAAACTCATTACTCTTTACGAACTTACTAAAGAAGTTTCTTATTTACGAATTAAAACATTTTTTTGCCGATTTTATTTTATACATTATGAATTCAATATATTGAGTTTGACAAGATAATAATGTAGATTACTTTAGATTTTATGAATCTCCATATTAAATTTAAATAAAATTAATACTGTTTCAGAATAATTACTAACCTTAATTTAAAAATCTTAACTGAAATCCACAATTTTATTTTCTCTTTTAAGAAATGGACATTAATGCATAGATGATTTCAATTAAAGATATCTCTTTTAATGTAAAATTAGTAGGCTTGATGAATTAAAATTTTGCTATAAGCTTTCATTTACAACGTTAAAATAATATAATGACAATAGCAAATTTTTACTCTTATATAAATAAATAGAATTCCAATACTATGGAATTCGAACTCCATGAAAATTAATAATCTGAAAAATAGTGTTAAACTATTTAGGAAAAGATTTAAAAAAATATATGACACAATTATTTAACTTGTGTTTTTTTACTAAATAATTTTTTTAAAAAAGTCCTAAAAGACTGTCAGTTTACAAAAAAAAAAAAGGTAAAATCCTAGATGGGCCCTCCTCTTGGCAACTTTTTGAAATCTTGCCAAGTTGGCTACTTGCTAAGAGAAGACCGTCTTACAGGTTATCACAGCAACCCCAGAATCAATCCGCGCGCTAGCACGTTTTTCACAACAAATCAGGTAATATTTAAAAAAAAATATTTATAAAAAAAAATTAGCACTTACCATAAATCCGTTTTCTAATAATTTTCTAATAAATTTCTAATAATAAGAATTTCAAGTGCAATAGACTTAATTGTCTTTATGAATCATGTTAGCTAGAATTTGTAGTTTGATGCTTTTGCTATTCATTTTTATGAGAAAATAGCAATTATCAATACCCGTTTTAAAAGCAGTATTTTAATGGTGTAATTTTATCTTTTTTTCCGTTTTGGAAGTATTTATAAGGTAACAGATATTTGAAATTGTGCATTTTGTTGTTCTACAATTGTAGTATTCATCTACTTATGTTGAATGGCTTAAAAAGATTCTTTATTCACTTTTAACGAATGCAGAACATGCTAGTTAATATTTATGAAAGTCAATTTTTCAAATAAGATGCTCAGTAGTTAAAATTGTAACTAAAAATAATTAAAATAAAATTTTTACAATTTATAAAACAGTCATCATTTTCTCTCCACATTGAGGGCATTCATACGTTTTTGAAATTAAATTAACATTCATACACCATTCAATCATCGCTCTCTTACCTCTTGCATTCAATAAAGTTAAAAATTCACTTGTCCATTCGCTTGCCATTTTCAACAGGTACAGCACAACTTCTCCAAAGAGATTAGAAACATAAATGTCAGAAACAATAACGTTTTTTACGTCTTTTCCAACGAAATCCAACTATCGCGTATGAATACATATTAATTAACCAATGAGATTCAAAAAAGGGGCTAAAGGCCGTTAATCCCATAAGATTCCAGACAGTTCGCCATATCCGTCTAGGTTGTCATATTGGCGACGTTATCTCCACTCGTTTGGCGAGAATTGAAAAAGGCGCCAAGAGGTGGGCTGTGCTAGGATCCACCCGAAAAAATATTTAATTAGTTTTATAAGACGATTTTGTGTAGCAATAAATCTGTTTTCAAAATCAAAAACCACATAAAATTGCATCTCTCGTGTTACTCGATATCATTATAATATAGTATGAAGTAAAAAAAAAAAAAATTTAAATCCTTCATTTTCAAAACAAATTTTTAGTAAAAATAAATATCTTATCCGTTTGATTGAAAAATAAACTAATAGCGTCCTTAGGAAGTGAAGAAACCCGAAGTACACTTAGTGATTTGAAAATGTAACACGCTTTTAGAAGCTAAAATTCGAATTTTATTCATCAAATTTTGGAAAAAGTAAGTTGTAAATATTACTTACCTGTTATGCATCAAAGTTATGAATGTTTAAAGTAACAATTTTCTGCAAATTATTCATGATTTAAGTATATCCATCGAATATTTTCAAGATGGCGGCGAAAAGATGCTACAGGAATAAGAACTTTCACTCTAATGATTTCGAATATTATTTAAATTGTTGTAAAAACTATTGTTTCAAAACCGTGCAACCATTTTATAACAACATGACTCATTGTTGTAACAATTTTTTATTTAAACAATATTTAACACTGTTCGACTCTGGTTATTCCTAATCACAGTGCAAGAAAATGTATTGGTCTAGATAGACAGACTGTTTGATCTAGGTTTACTAAATTTGGAGACTAGTGAGGGGGGGGGGAGTTAAGACTTTTTTTTTTGGAATTGTAATTAGAATTTTATCTTTTTAATGATATCCCATAATTTTTACAATTTCGGTAAGATAGATATAATGTTTCTTGCCTGAAATACGTTTATCTTTCCGCAGATAAATCTACTTAACCATTACCTTTAACGAAATATTAATCTTTGACGTGAATTTGCATTTTTACTGAATCTATCGTGCCATCCTAGACGAATCATTTGATGATTAATAATGTGGTTAATAATATCAGAAAATAGAGTTTCCGCTTTAGGCACGTTTTTACCAACTGATTGAAATAAAAATTTGACATAAAACTGCGCTTGTAGTCACAAAATTACATACCAAATTTAGTATATTTAAGTCATTGCGTCTTTAAATTTTCGCTTTTACATGTTTCTAAAAGTACAGATCGACAGACGACCAATCCGTTGTTGGATTTGGCTCAAAATTTGATATGTGTCTAGACTATAGATGTCAATTCTGTATATCGATCGAATTCTGCTATCTATCTAGCTCTCTTCGTTTTGTATTTATTGTGCTAAGTTTTATTTAAACAGCCGGACTTTCTCTGAATGGATTTTAATAAAAATTTGATAGAAATCTTCAAAGGCCGTATACAAACCACCGTTCAGGTCGTATACTATCTTTCTTTATGTTATGTTTGCAAGAAAGTGAAAATGGCAATTAACACCAACATTTACTTTTGTGATAAATAATTATACTCTGTAATAACATCTCATTTTAATTATCTAATGATAGCAAAAGTATAAGTAAGAATCATGCTGTATATATTTAATTCACATATAAGTCTTAGTTCTATTGAAACGCCATAAGAATTTAGAATTTAGATTAAAAAAAAATAGAAGTTTTCACCAGACCATTTTATTTTAACTTACCAATAGACCTTTATTATGGATAATTTCGTTAATGTGACTTATTTTATATTTTATTTTTTGAAATGATTCTGTATTCACCACGAACATTTCACACTACATTTCGAGTTCCATCCACACCCGATCCAAATATTATCGAATGTGTTGATTAATATAGATTTTCTCAAAGATGTTGTTTTAAAAACTAAGCTTTTTTGAAATCAAATTTTGGCATTATGCATCTTGAAAGCAACATTAATAGGTACTTTGGGATTATCTCGTCGACCTGCCAACGCTCGCGAAAGTGTGCCAATCCTTTGGCGCCATCATAATGAAAAGCAATTTTGCTTTAATTGGAGCAATTTGCAGTTATTGGCGCAAAGGTATCTTTTGGCGATAATATCGGGTTTGGCGAAAATGGTTGACGGGATAATCTCAAAATAGCCATTAATATAATGTAATTATCTCTATTCTCTTCTCTACACATTTATTCTACGGAAACTGCCTCTAATTTTTTTATAGCAGTCGGTCACTATAAATCCTGTCGATACTGCTACGTTCAGTGGTGGCGGGGTGGTCGGCTGTACGCAAGAACAAGAACTGTCTCTAATTTGACATATCTTTTAACAGCTAGAGAGTGGTATGAGAAATTGAAGAAGTCAATCTCATGCATTTTATCTTGCAGATAATCTGTTTTGCCAAATTTTCCATCATCGGAGAGGGCAACGTTTACGCTTTACTTATTCGATCAGCTCAAAGAAATTCGGGACTTCAAATATTTTCGGCAGAGTCTTAAATGTTACTCAAAGACATTGAATTTTGGGTTCATATCTTCAGTATTTCTCTGTAACTCAACTTTGGTATGCATTATCTTTCATCCACCATCAAAGTGATAATATGATATCCGATAACCGAAAGCGTGTCACTCAATTTTAAGATCACTGATTGTATTAATACCGCATGATTAATGTCTCATTGCTTGACCAAATTTCAAATTATGTTTAAAACCTGTTTTCCGAGACTAGCATCTCTTAATGTGAACCCAATAAAAATGCATGTCATTATAAAATAGTAAAATAGTTTCCAAACAAGTAGTCAAGTAGTAAAATGGTTTCTCGCGTCAGCTTATTGGACTTGTGTTGGACATGGATGTAAAACTTGCTTTCGATATCTCACCTATCAGGAATAAATTAAGAGATCCAGATTCTCTTACAGTAGAATTGGAGCATAATTTTTCTATCTGGATAATTCTGGCAATATTGAGAAGGAATTGTTGCTCTTTACAAAGATAAGTTTTATTAATTTCTCGTATACAAAAATAAAGAATTGTAATCTTCACGAAATAAGAACTCAGGATTTTGACGAATCTTCGTGTTTCAGATCTCTCTGAGTCAGAACATTTTATTTAGAATTATGCCTGACAGAGAACATGATTTCTGAAACGTGAAATTTCATGGGATCTCTACTAAAGTATATTCTAAGAAATTCTGACTGTCTGGCTATTCGAATATAAGTAAACATGATAATTTTAAAACTTAAAGATTTAGATGTATAAAATTTAGAAGACATTTTCAGGATCTAAAGAGCAGATTTTTTTATCAAATTTTGAATCAAATTGGCAAAGTGTCAATTTTATTCAATGGTTTTATATCCATGGTATGTACTTTTACTTCGATATAAAACTGATAACAACGCAACAATATAAGTTGAAGAAACTTAGTATATAATCATTTTTTTAATAGTTTTGTATAAAATTTGATTTTATTCGGTGGAAGAAAGGCTTCAAAATCCATTTTCTGGTTTCTTTACTATGCTTGGAAATACAAAACTTTCATGAGTGGAACTCTGAAAATTAAATCTGAGTAAAATCTCTCTTTCTCTCTCTGTGTGTGTAATACATATATTTAAAGGCTGAAAATGTACACCTAAGAGATATTTTTTTAAAATTTTAATTAATTAAAAATTAAGATTGCTTTTGTCACTTTTCCATGATAAGTTCCGAAAAGTATTATTACACAAAAATAAATTTCACACCGTTCACAAAATTTGAAAAATTGTCTTTTAAATTATACCAAGTTATTTATCGTCCAACTTATCAAAACTAAATAAATAATAACAAAAACAAAAAAAACTTGAATCTACGTAGATTTAAGTAATTATTTTATCAACACTGAAAAGTGTAAATACACTTTTTTAATTATTTATATTAATAATTTTATATTCATGGCTAGTTAATTACCAGATACAATGATAATGGAAATAAAATATGGAAGTTTATTAAATTTGTTACTTGCAGTTCGAAAATCAAATTCTTATTTCAAAGATTATAATCAAAAACTTTAATATGAAAATATTGCTACAGACATTTCACGATCATTTTTCAATTACTATAATGTCGTATTTCATGGCTGAGGAATTTTTAAAAACTTTATAATGATAGATAATTTACTTTTTGAAGATCAGCAATAAATTTATCCCTATAATTAATAATTAAAAAAATACCCTTAATTTACAACATGATAATAACTGGGGGGGGACCAATTTCATAAAAGGAGCAGAGAAAAGCAAAACTAGGAGAATCGAAGGTTTTTTTATGGCTAAAGGACTCAGACCCAATCCTATTGCTATAATTCGATTTTCGAGAAGAGATACAACCTGGAATACTAGAATCAATTAAGTTATTACTAATTTACACATGTGCATGATTTGAATACGTCTTTTAGATTGCATACTCTTTTAATATTTACAATTTTATTTTTATTTCCCTCTTTAATATCTAAAAAGTTAAATCAAATTAATTTTATTTTTGATTTATCAAATTTTAAGCACATAGTTTGTCGCACCACCATAATACTCACAGTTTTTAAGTGAGTTTTTATATAAAATTATTTCAAATTTAATGATTTTACCTGAAACTATATTATAAAAAGCATTTTCATACCTTTCACTTTCCGAGCTAAGAAAGAAACAGTATTGAATTGGGAAATAAAAAATTTATGATATTATGTGAGGGAAAAAACTACAAGTATTGGTATAGAATTTAGACAATACATCAGTGATCGCATATACAAAAATGATATAAAACTGTTAGCAAATATTGCTGTTTCTTGATTATGAAAAGCAATAAAAAATGAATTAAAGTATTTAACATGAATTTTAAAGTACAACAACAGAAATTAAAAGCATCAATACCTGGAAAAAATTCAACCTCACATAGAAGTTCCATCTGTTATCAAATTTCCTTATAAATTCCAATACAAATTTCCAATACAATATTCCAATACAATTTTCACTCTGCTCTTATATTTTTTCAATGTCTTCGTGATTGTTTGTACCTTTCATATGTAAATGTATGCCTTTTGCGTCTCTTAGTATAAAATGCTGCACTCTCACCCCATACAATGATACCCAATACAGTGGAACCTCGCTTAACGGGCATAATCCCCGTATCTAAATCGTACGACGAAACAATCGTTAAACGAAACAATTTTTTCTATAAGAATCCATATAAAATAGGAGAATGCGTGTCATTCTAAAAAAAATAAATTCTAATAATGTAATTTATTACTTGCTAGCCACTTTTGGCTACTAGCTCGTTCGCCAGGATTAATGTGCCTGTAAATTTCAATAAAATATTTTATGCAATTTTGTCTCTTAATAGCTTTTTTAAAATATTTTAAGCTTCAAATTTTGATAGTCATATAATTCACTAATACTGTTATGGAGGCTTTAAGCCAGTCTGTTCAATGTACTATGTATTTTTAATTTTCTGTCAGTTCAAACAAAATTTCAACTTTAAATTAAAATGGAGGTGATTAAACTTCAATTTATATAAATACATTTTTGGCTGAAACCCAGCACATTTTTTTTAAAAAAAATGTTAGTACAGAAAACGAAATTGTTCAGCATGAAATCTTAGGTGCATTACACAGAATAATTTTCATAGTTTTTTTCACTATCGTAAAGAATTATTCAATATATTTTTTCTATTTCATCAATTTTTAGTTCTATTTTCAAAAGGAGTTAAATGATGTCAATAATAATATAATATTTTGCTTCAGTTTTAAAGAAATTATGAAAGCTAAATTTTATACATTCCTTTAGTTCTAAAATGAAATATTCTTAACACACCAACTTTTAAATAGTGGAAAAAAAAAAAAAGTCTTCCTCTGCCAGATTTAATCGAATAGTGAAGTTTTGAATATTACAATTTTAGACCAATAAACATTTTCATAATCTTAGGCCAATAGGCCTGGGGAAACTCTGGGCACTGATTGACATATTTTCTTTGAGGCAATCGATGGAATAGTCTGAAATTGCGCGTTTTTATAAGATAGTAATATGAAAAATTTTCATAACCTACTCAGTTTTAAACGCAATGGAATGGTCTTCTCTTTTTATTTAGAAGTTTTTTTATTAACCAACTTTTTCACTGAGAATATTAATTATATTTAATTTTCTTTAAATCTTGTCCCTACTACTTCATGAACAAATCATTAGCCATAGCTATGATTTAATATTAGTAAAGAAAGGAAGATTTTAATGCAGAAGTTATCTGTTGACTGCATATAAAACTAGAAACAAAAATTTCGAAGAATGTGTCCTAAAAGAAATGACGATTTCTAAATTTATTTATTAATTTATTTCTTTCAAAACACTTTATGTCGCCTTTAAAAGCCGCGATGGCCTGGTGGTAAGGTCTCGGTTTCAGAAGCCGATTACACCGAAAGACCGTTGTGTAAGCGGGTCGGGTAAACATTAAATCCGTCGGGGCCAAACGTTTTCCTTCTGATATCGTTTCGATTCGAGACGGAGTGGGTGCCACCTCAGGTATCGTCCTTGTTATCTGACCGTGGCCCAAAATTACGGGGCCAGTCCTGAATTAGCTTTTGTGTTGCTTTAAAACAGGACATTAATATTAATATAACGGAACTAAAAGTAAGTGCACTTTCATATATGATTTTATATTACACTTGTGCACTTTTTATAGTATAATTCAAATAATAATAATTTTGATTAGATATTTAAAGATAACAATGGCAAAAATATTCGTATTCAAAAAAAGTCATTGACTCAGCATCTCTAGAACCTTAAAATAATCATCATTGAAATAGCTCAAGGGTGACAACATCATGTAAAAGATATGATAATTGCATTACATCTTAAGATTTCCGTAACTGTAGTCTAAAAATTCTCGTCTGCTACTAAGAATTTTTGTAAACAATAATCTGAAACGGAGTTGGATTTTGATGCGAGTGTGCTTGTTAGGGTTGTGCGTAGGTAGGATGTATTATACATGAAAATTGGAAATTAATTTTAAATTATATTGCTTATAAATATTTTGCAACTTAAAAGAAATTCGCATTAATGGAGAGCACAAGTGAGCGAATGCGTAAATCTATGGAAAATGAACTTTGTTTAGGTATGATAATTTTGTTTTTAAGTACTTTTTATTTTATTATCCAATATTTAAATTCATGAAAGTTAAAAGGGTAAGAATCTCGATCGTAATGGATTTAATGCCTGAAATTTTGACAATAATCGCAGTTTTTTTTTTAATTCAATTGTATTGACTGTTTAATTTGAATTTGTCAGTAACAAAGTAATCACAAATATTTCATGTTTGTATTCTGCAGGATAAGAATATAAATAAAAATTTTTATAATGGCTAGATGTTTAACTTGATGATTCTTATAAAATTATCCTAAATCTAGCATCTTTCATATCAATTTATCATTATCCGCAGGCTCAGCCAATAATTTTAGATCTTTTTATATCAGCAGTATATTGTAATGTTATAAATAACTTCTATATTTAATTCAGTATTTTATTTATTGTACTTTTATATGTAAATCTTATCTTTTAAATGGGAAAATTTTTTAGTTATTGAATATAAATATTAATGGAGATTATTAATAATTGGATAGAATATAATTTACAGTATTTGTTAATGTTATAAGTGTTTTTGGATAAACACTTGGAAATAAGAATGTAAATTAATGTTATTTGGAGTCTGAAAAAGCATCTATTTTATATTACTTACTAAATAATAGTTTTCAAAATATTAATCAGACTAATAGTCATTTTTTCTTCTATTTTTTGGTAAATTTTTAAAAACTTTCAAAATGTTGTTTTTTTTTTTTTTTTTTACAACAAATGAACATTTTGATTTTGTATATAATACTTGGATAAAATTTAAAGTCATGTTACTCCCTTGTTGATGTTACTTGATCCTAAGTTATATTTTTTGTGTTGACAGTCATTGAATTAGACATGTTATGTTTTGTTAAGCATAAAATTTTAAATTACGTTGCAAATTTCAATGATGTTCAATGAAATATTTTAGCACCTAATATTTTTTAAATTCTGAAAGGGCATACTAATGTATGAAAACATTGCTTTAGTTTGGAATTGAAATAATTTTCTTTTTATTAATGTGAGTGTATTAATTTATATATATATATATTTTTATTCCATTCATCACTAGTGATGAGAGTGATTTCATTGATTGCATAGGCTGTATGATGTTCCACTTCCAAAATATGTCTGAAAATCAAATTTGAGTAACATAATTCAAATCAATTTATACTTAAATAATGAAATTGTGTTTTATCAAAGAAGCAAAATAAGCATTTTTTTTTTGTATTTTTTGATTAATTTTTGTGCTTTTATTTGAATTTACAATAGTTATGACTC
The DNA here is from genome assembly GCA_026543865.1 of Argiope aurantia. Taxonomy (NCBI): domain Eukaryota; kingdom Metazoa; phylum Arthropoda; class Arachnida; order Araneae; family Araneidae; genus Argiope; species Argiope aurantia. Next base: position 17,633 of record JAPMOR010047161.1, on the reverse strand, counting down.
AAATATATTCAAATTACTGTCAATAATTGCTTACATTTCAAAATATTATTCTTGGAATTTCCTTATTTTCAAATTCTTTTGTTTATCACTCTGGTTTAATTTCTTTTTGAAGATATCTGACTGGTTCACAACACCCATGGCAAATTTTGTATTGGGATATTTATATTATGTCACATAAATTTTATTTTATACATTTTGTTTAAAATTGTTGTGTAATTTAAATTTTATGTTTTTTAATAGCATGATATACTGAAACCAAATTTCTGAATGAAAGTGACTTACTGTTAAATGTTTTGATACTTTTGTTTATTCCAACATTTTTTGCTTAAATTTTCAATAGAGTTTCTAGATTAAATTAAAATCAATATGATATATTTGGCTTTATGAAATTAGGAATATAAAAGAGAAGAAACCAAATTTCCTTACCTAAGATTCCTTTTCCTGAACTAATATGTATCGAAACAAATCCTAAAAGAATCTCTTAATAAAAACACTAAGACAAAAATTTATGCTTTTCTCTTGTGTCTTGATGTAGACACACATGTTCCATCGCTTTTTCCTATATACAAATCATACCCTCCCATGTAAAAACAAATTGAAGTTAACTCCAAATTTGTCTTCTATTCAACCATGCATATATATGTAATGATTATTGCATATATATGTAATGATGTCACTTAATCTACTTTAAATCCTGATTACCTATTTGTTAATCCTAAAGAAACCCATATTACTTTATTCAAAAATATTCTCTTATTTCTTGATGCAAGTCCCAAGTTTTCATTTAATTATTTCTAACATACGTTCTAATAAGTTAATGTTTTTTTTTTTTTTTTTTTTTTTTTTTGCACTGCAAGAACAGGGATAAAAATCCCTTATGTCTGCAGCATTCCTTCCTAACATTCCCTTTTCTCAATTGGTACATGTCAAAGAAATATTTATAAGAATCTCTCAGTAAAAGAACTGAGAGAAAAACTTTATACACATTTCTCTTGTGTCCCAGTGTGACCAATCGCATGTTATTCTCATTTATAAGTCGTGTCATCCAGTGAGAAAATGAAGTGAAATTAAATCCAATATTGCCTTCTTGTTGTTCTGACATCAGCAAAAATGCTATATATAGATACATTGATAACTGTTATTAATTGGTTAATTTATGTCAAGGTTTCCCCCCACTTAAATTAAACTCCATGCATCTCTTATAAACTAAATTATTTTAATTCTTTTTATGAAATTTTCAGAAAGTGTTATAAAACAGGTTTATGGTGGAGGTGGAAATCAACCTTTAGGTGAACATGGACATATATTATTGTAAGTATTATAGTAAATTACCACAGTTTTTGTTATTGATTATTATTATATTTTTATGTATGTAGCTTGATATAATTTCGTTATAATTTCTTCTTGTTGCAAAAAAATTGAAAATGATCTTCAAATGTTCAAAATATTAATAGATGTTTTTTAATGTATCTTTAAAAACAATTGCCTATATAAAAGAAATGCAATTTACAAAAGAACTTGAATAAAATGTTTGTAAGATTTTTTTTAATTCTTTGTCTTCTTTATATTAGAGTTCCTTAAATCATGAAACATGACATCTTGTAGAATTGTGCAGAAAAAATATTAGGATCAGGAAATTGTGCAAAAAGGCTTTTCTTTCGGGAGCTTCTACATTTGGAAACAAAAATTTTTGTTGAAAAATCCTGATTTGACAGCAAATTTCATTAAAATTTTTCTAAAAAAATAGATTACTTTTATTTAATTTACTTCTATTTACCATTATTTAATGCTTTATTATCTTATTTATTTGAGTTTGAAGAAAACTTTTAAGGTGAAATGGTTTTTAAAAATTTATTCTGAAATTGGATATTGAAAGTTTGTTCTATCCAAGAAAGAAATAAAAATGAAAAAAAAAAAAACAACCTTACAAGCTTTATTTATATTGACATTTTAGAACTAAAATACACTAATTCTTCTCTATGATGGATGAAAAAATGGGGAATATAGAAGTGGGTTTGCTTATATGAAACACTTTAAAATTCAAGGTAATATATTTCATAATTGATTATGGTATTGAAAACTTTTCTGCTTAGCATTTTTCATTTTGTAGTATATATTAGTGAGAAATCATGTTCGAATTCTGAAGAACTTTTATGTTGCTGAAGAAAATATGCTCTACTTTATACAATATAATAAATAGTAATGTGTGAGAAATTTTAAAATGGAAATAGAAATCAGGTAAAAATTATTTTTTCAACAATATTAATTTAAAATTCTCAACTTGATTTTCATTCAATTTACTACATTAATTAGCAATACTTCTGTTATTATGAGGCTCTCTTTTACTTATTCATGTTCTACAGTAGTATATAATTTATGTCATCATAACTCTTGATAAGTTTTAATCTTTTAATTGAATTCTGTAAACTTTAAAAATCATAAGCAGAATTTAAAAATATTTTTGAATATTGTGTAAATTACAATTAAAATTTTATTCAAATTTATTAAGGTCATTCTAAATTTTTTTTCTGTTTTAAATTTAATTTTTAATTCAATTAATTTTCTAGGGATAGCCTCAACCTGGATAATATTGATGATTTCATTGATAAAGAATTACGGAAAGCCTCTCAAGTTGCTGAGATGTCAATGCATTTAAATGGTAAAGCATTCTTAATAATATTTCTTTATTGTTTAGTTCTTCTGTACTATTATGTTAAATATATAAATAAATAATAGTTATATTTACATTTATTTGCATTATTACTACCTTTTTACTTTTATGTGGCATTCACTGTTTGAATTTTTCCATTTGCTTAGTATTGGACAAAATACACACCAAATATACCAAGAACTACAATGATAGAAGATCTACAAAAAGTGCAATTCTTTGTCAATTATATTATTGTAGTTGCTACATTTTATATAATTAAGTGCACTTTTGCAATTGCCATACTAATTAATATATTATATTAGACAATGTTTATAAATGATGATTCTAAATGAAGTGATTAATTTTTTAATTAAACTGTCAAATGTGACCGATTGTTAATGCTTAATTGATGCTGCTTCTTGACTTCACTTCTTGTTTATTTCAGAAAACAGAGGTATTATAGGACCAGAAAAAGTTATATTTGATGTTTCTAGTAATGTTGGTAGTTTAGTTATTGATCGTGATAGACTTGGTGTAAGTAACATTCATTTCTCTTGGATTTTTGATACTTAATGTGCATATTGCAAATGTATTGAGCATCTAATATTCTAGTTTAGTTTAGACAAATATAAGTTAGACGAAATTCAATTGATTTTGAATGGATAATTCCCCGCATTTAAGAAAGCTAGTGAAATAATTTCTGTGATAATTCTTTGAAAGGTGTTTTCTAAAATATTTTCTGCATATTCATAGTTTAAATTATATTCTTCTTTATGATGACATTTCCTCATGAACTTAAATTTATGATGTTAATCTCAGATATTTTTTATCTGTCTTGCTACTTGACACTATTTTTTTATCTGACAGTAAATCATCCAACATTCTGTTTTAACAATTAAGTTCTGAATTAAAACCCATTAATCAAAATGAATCCTGTAGTTTATGGTATTGTTAAGTGATGTGAGAGGGTTATTATTTGTAAAGCATAAAGTTATGAGAATTCTGCATTCGGATGATTTATATTATTGAAGCCTTTAATACAAATCATCTATTACTAATTCTATCAAATCATCTTCATTACTAATACAAATCATCTATGTTGTTCTAGTAGTAAATGTTAGAAGTCTTCATTAACTTTATGTAGTTTAATCAATCATAGTTTTTTATATGTTTTCCTGTTTATTTTTTTTTATTGCAATAAGTAAAGTAAAATTGAACTGTAGTGAGCTCATATCTTACATCTGTGATTTTTATTTGACTAATTGAAGGTAGATTTAATACTATGAGAACAGCTCTGAAATACAGTGAATGACAGGTAGCTTCAACTATGGGGGTATCATATATTTTATTTGATTATGGGATATTGTCAAAAAGTTTCAGAGCATTAAACTGCAGAGTAGCAATTTATTATCTTTTTTTTAACTCATTTTTTGTCTTTGCTAATTATTTTAGCTTATTTCAATTTTTAAAATTAAAATGCTTCTAGATTAATTTCTTATTATGTGTCTTTTTAAGTTATATGATTAATACTCTATTATATTTCATTTTATTACTTCATTGAGCAATACAATTAAATAAAATTTGATAATAAAACCATATTCCCCAAAAGATTGTTTCATAAATTTTTTTCTCACTTTAATTTTATTTTGATTTACATTTAACTTCTGTCACATTATGAAAAAAGAACTTAATCAACTTAATTATTTGTGTTATTTAAAAGTTTAGTTTTTGATATGTTTATTTATGTAAAATAAGATTTATATAATGATATGTTTAAATAATGTACAAATGGTTTGCATTATTTAGTTACTAAGAATAATAATTTCATATTTAAATTTAATTTTTTTCCAAAGCATTTTAATATTTATTACACTAAAGTTTCCTTACTAGGTCATATATATCAGGTATGCCATCTTAATTTATAATGAAAATGTATCAGCACTTTTGTATAAGTGATTTTAAAAAATATCTATTCCATTTCCAGAAAAGTGTATAAAATAATTTAATTTTCTGCTATCTGCATGAATTTTATTAATTATATATGTATGGACATTTAAAAAAAAACTAGAATTTTTACTTTTAAAAACTATTTTCTTGTAACATTTCTTGTACACTTTCTTAATATTTATGTAAAGAAATTCTGTTTTTTTTTATTTGAATGAAATACTTTGCAAATACATTTTGAAATTTTCAGTAGACAACATTAAAATCACAAAAATTAATACACAGAGATATTTAAATATGAGCTATATCTTTAAAAATTGCTTTGGTATCAATTTTATTTGTTATAAAATTGTTATTTAAATAAATCTGATAAATAGTGAAATACTAGAATTTTTTACTTATCTTATTTTTAATTTATATTGAATTGTGATGTTGCAAGTAGTTAAGGTAGTTTGTAATCTTTTTGATTGAATAAAATATTTCAGAAATTTGTACTTTATTCTTTTAGCTATCCAGTCAAAGCAATTTTAGTTCTATAAGAGGAAATTGCTGTGTGTATAAAGGTAATTTATTTTGTTTTTTAAAAGCTCTACTTAATTTGATAATTTAATATCAAATATAAATTGTCTTATTATATTTTTATCTGATATTAATTTTTTAAAAAATATGGTTAAAATTTATTCTGTACATTTATTAATTATAAAATCAGATTGTTTTTAACATTTTGTGCCAAATATTTTTCCATACTATTGTGAAAAAAATTTCCCCCTCCCCCTTTTTTAAACATGTTAATCTTTTTAAATATTCTAAAAAATAATATGCCCTTATATTATTTGAAAAATGTTTACTTTTTTCCTTAGATAATTTAAATATTATTGATTTTATTTATTATGTATAAAATATATAATTCAAAATTTCTCTTTTGTTTTTTTTATATATGATGTAAAACTAACTTAATTTGAATAAATAAATAAATTGTCATGATTTATTATAGGCAAATGGCAATATGAATTGATGCTTGGTTCAAAAGGAGTTATGCAGATTGGTTGGGCTACAATTAACTGCAAGTTTTCACAAGAGGTAAAATTATTTTTCATATATTTTTAAAAGCTTTATGATACAAAAATGTGCTTATTTTTTTGTTTATATATTATAACTTGGAAGTCAAATGTTTGTGAATATCTTTCAAATATTCCAGGATTTTGAAATAATGTGGAATTTTGTATATAATGTATCCAAATTTCACAATTTGCAGATCAATCAATTTAGTATTTTGCATCATATTTGATTATAAGACAATTATTAATAATGTTATCCTTTTAGAAAGGTGTTGGTGATACACCTCATTCATATGCTTATGATGGTCATAGAATTCGTAAATGGAATGTATCTACCTACAAATATGGAGAGGTTTGTAATTTTCCTTTCTATATTTGCTAAAACTTTAACTTTTAATGGATTACAATCAAGTCAATTGTCAAGAAATTTTGAAATTTAGTGAATATCATTGATAGAAGAATTTAAAATAATTGTCGAATTTTATTGGTCATTCTTTTTTAAAGTTGGTAATTATATCTTTCAAGAATTAAATTTCTTAGTGAATTCTATTTTTATATGCATATTAATGAAGTATTTTTTGATTAACAATATTTAATCAGTACATTTATCTATTCATCATATTACTTATCATTCTATTAATACTTTACTTATTCTGTTAAATACTATTTCTTTTAATCCTTTTGATGTCATTTACTTAGCAATTAAGATCTCATAATAAGAAAGCTTGCCTATGAAATTTAAAATTGGCATATATATTTCATTATATTATTTCTTTTAAATTAAATTATTTTAGTATTTAAAAAATACTTTATTTTTCATTCTCTTGTCAAAAATAACTTATCATTGTTAGTTTCATAATTTTTCTGTTTTGTTTTTAGAAGTTTCTTAATTCGTTTTTCATGAAAGTTAAAAAAACATTTGTGTTTTTGAGATTTGCAGATAATGCGTTTTTCCATAAGGAGAATTCTAACTGAAGTTGATGGCAAAATTGGAGGCTTGAAAACCTTCAAATTTTAAGGGTCTATTGTATTTTTTTTATTGTATCTCTGATCTACTTTTTCTGTATTAGCCAATGATTTTTTAAAAATCTTTATGCAATATTTTATAATATAATGTTTATTTTTATTGAGTAAAATTTGTACCATGAAGATAATTTTTTCTAAATGTTTTGGTTAATTTAATTGCTAATTTTATGTTTTTAATATTGTTATATTAATTCATTTTTCAGTCAAAATAAATAACTTTCAGAATTTTATATATCAATTACATTTCATTAAATGATAAGCCTCATTTAATATTTGAATATGTATATCTTAATTTTAAGACTTTTGTATAATTATAATTGTTTTGTATTTTAATATTGTAACAAATCATTGTACCATTATATTATAATAAAGCATTACATCAAAGTATTATAGATATCTATTAGAATTTTTTCTCCATAAATTCGTCAATATATGTGAAAACTGTTCTAATTTTTTATTGTTTTGTATAAATTACAATTTAAACAACAAATTATGATCTTTTCTTTAAAGTCTTGGCTGACAGGTGATGTTATTGGTTGTGCAATAGACTTGGACAAAGGAGTGATTGGATTTTACCGGTAATGGTAACTCTCCTCCCTCCCAGATTTTTTAGAAATGGTTATTATATTTATTTGTCTATTATTTTTTAATTGCATTTTTTTCTCGTGTAGGAATGGAAATTACCTTGGTGATGCATTTGATAAAGTACAGATTGGTCCAGGTCTGGCGTACTTTCCAGCTGTAAGTCTGGCATACAATGAAAATCTAGTCGCTAATTTTGGTTCAACTCCACTTAGGTATCCTATAGCTGGATATTCTCCTCTTCAACTTTATCCAAAGAAAGATATTGCACAAACAAATAAATTACTCATGTGGCTTGAAAAATTGTTAGAACTCTACAATTCAGTAACTCAGGTAAGCACCTAAGTATTTTTTTCCCCTCTATTATTATGACCTAGGTCAGACTTTAACCTATTCAACCAATTTTCCATACTTCTCCTTTTGTGAACAAGCTATCTATCCTCCATTTAACTCAAAGTATGTTAGACAGGCAGGACAGTTGCTCAAGGTATGCTATTATCAGAAGATGCAAAATTAAGAAGTGATTGAAATTATATATTTTGATAAATAACATTTTAGACATCTTTAAGTCTGAAAAATACACTTTTAGGACTATGTCAATCTGTCTATCTGTGACTTCCATAACACAAAAACATTGGAATATGTTGACACTGTTGTAAAACTGCATTTAAAAGATATATAGATTTTAACAACCAGTCGTGCCTCAAAACAGCATTTTTCTGTATGGATGAATGTAGGCACAGAACAAGCTTAGATATTTTAGATCTGATCTCTCAATTATCTCTGTAATATCATATCCACTTTCAGTGGGTTCCATCCTATATTGAGCTGCATGACAGTGAATTAGTTACCTAGGTTAAGACTGCTTCTGCTAAAGCATAAATGGAGGCAAAGTACTCACATATTCTGAAATCTCCTTTTAGTAAAACAATTGAAATAATTAAACTTTGAAGAGCTCTACCCAAACATGCATGATCTTTGAAAGAGGTCCTGGATGGTTTACTCAATTCAGTTTAAAATAAAACTTATTTGAAATCAGCAAATAATACCATATATTTGGAGACACATTAATGCACTTACTTTTCAGCAGGGACAGAAGCTCACTCAGAAATTCCATGGTTATCAAGCTGACCAGCATACCCACTCCCATATTCTTGGGTATTTGGAGGATATACCAAAACACCTTTTTAAAGGACCTGATTTTATTCATTGAACTTTTGGAATTCATGGAAATGGTCCAGCTTTGCTAAACTATTTAGGATTAGTTGCAAATAAAAACAACTCAAAAAATGTAATAGACTAGATGTATGAAATTGGATACTAAATAATAACACAAAAATTGTGGACTTCTGTTTTATTTTAGCATTATTCATTAATGAGTTACTCTTCCATATGTATATGAATTTCTCCATTCAAAAACTCAAAGAACTAGAAATATAATATTTAGCAGGCTGTTTAATTGTGAATATATATTAAATTTTAGACCAATACTATTAAAGGACTGGATATCTGTCTATTCAGGGATCTGAAAATAATATATATAAAAAATGTAACTATATAGATGGATGAAATTTGGTATGGTGTCCTGTTTCCAAAATTCTTAATGTTTTCCGCCTAGTTCTACAAAAAGAATACACTGAAATGTATAATTGATTTCCTCATTGTATTTTGTTAACATACTAGAAAGTTAAACTCATTTAGAAATGAGCTAAATTTTTCTTAATTTTAAATCCTTAGATTTTTTAAAATTATGATAATGTTTAACAAAATGGTTTCTAATTGGGTACAGAATTTTCTAAGATTAGCCCTGATTATAATTTAAGAATATTTCATGAAATTTATTTTGCTGAGATATCTGAATTTGAAAATATTAGAAGTAAGAAATATTCTAATACTTTGAAAAATTGAAGAATAAAAATGGTAAATTTTTAAATGCCAGAAAAAAAAATGTTTGGGAATTTCAAAAAACTGTTAATATTTCCAATAGTGTTAATGTTTACATAGATTGCCTCTTTGCAAAGAGTTTTGAGTTATTTTGAGGATTACCAAGCATTCTTCACATTTCTTGTATCATTACTCATTTCATACTTTTAATGCCTTTTTTTAACTTTCTGATATATAAAATATATAAAAAGAATGTATTGTAATTATTAAAAAAATCAAATTTGACATTTTGATGAATCTTCACATCCCATATTTCTCCGAGTCCAAGAAGTCCCGAGTCCTTCTTTTTTAGGATTATGTCTATGATTATGATAACTCAAAAATGCTTTAAGCTAGACCAAGGGAGTTGTTATTTGTTTTGTGTTTTTTGCTCCAAATTTTTCCATTTAGGTCAAATTCGGAACAAATTTATTCTGACAAAGTTTATCTGACTGAGTGCAAATAAACTTGATAACTCTAAAATGTAAAGAGCTAGATAAATAAAATTTGGTAAAAGAGTTTAGTCTCTAAAATGTAGATTCTTATCAAATTTGGTGCCAAATCTGTCAAAGGGTTGACTGTCTATAGGTCTCATATTATATTACATGACTTAGCATGCATGAGTCCAAAATGCTAATACGATTTTTATGTCTTGTGCATTAATTGCATACCAGGAATGAAGTACTAAATATTAACACAATGAATTCTGTAAAATTGCTGGAATCAAACCAATTATCTATATTTTGCAACTGTTGTTTGCCAATGCTATTGTCCTTAATGAAACTCCTCAATTTTATATGGGAGGGTCAACATCTTTAATAGAAACTGCGAGATAGTTTTGAGGAAATCACTCCTATTGGTTTTTACCCATGTAGCAGTTACCACTTTTCATGTTCAATTAACAGTTGGTTTAAATGCATTTTTTTAATCATATGATTTGTTTTATTCTTAGTTTGACTCTGTGTATGTTTCTTTAGTTTATTTTTTATTTATTATGTGAATTAGAATATGTTATAAGTAATTTTTATATGTCTTTTCCAAATTGATAGTCAAAAATTTTTCAGGCAAAAATGGAATTTCAAAAGATTTTCTTATGAAAATTGATATTGAGCAGGAAAAGTTTAAGGGGCTATGTATTAAATAGCAAAATAGTAAATACATAAAAAAGATGAACTAAAAATATATTTATAAAAAAATAGAAATATATTAAAATCTTTAACTATTTTTTAAATTTTTTTTATAAAATTTATACTTTAAAATTTTGTGCTTTTAAATGTAATAAAAAAAATAATTCTTAAAACATATATACAATTGTATACAATAATGTATTTTGAATTGTCTAGAATTGAATAATGTACTTTAGTTTTTAAATGTGTGTACAGTTTTAACAGCTCTTTAAATTTTTGTTTAAATAGAAAATAATTTATTTTTTTAAAAGAAATAAAAATAGATTAGATACTTATATATTTTATGTTATTTTTTAAAAATTTATTTCACTGTTCTCCTAAGGAACCTAACCCTGTATTAGTTGTAAGAAACTGGCCACCACAATATAAGCAAGGACTGAAATCGCAACTTTTATTAGTTGCTGCACCACTTATGCATAGATTAAGCCCACTTTTAGTAAGTGCTGTTTCACATTCTAGTTATTTGAAATTACAATTTTCTGATACTTTTTTAAATTTAACTTTTGTATTTTTCTCCGATATAAATTCAATCACTAGTTTTAAGTTTTATCTCTCTGAATGCAAAAAAAAAAAAAAAAAAAAAAAAAAAATTTTAAAAAATAACTTTTTTGGAAAAAAAAAAAACCCCCCCCCCCAAAAAAAAAAAGGATATTTTGAAATTTGTTGCAATTTGTACTTTTAAAAAACCTCAGACTCATTTATTTAAAATGAGTAATTTATGTTTTCTCCACATTTTGTACTTATTTAAACTTAAGATTTCATTTAATTCTTATGTAATAAATGTTTAATTAAAAATTTTTTTTTCCCTTCCATGTTTCATGTTTTTTTTTTTTTCTTTCTTTCTTCCAAGTTCTTCTATGAAACTAAACAGTACATGATAAACATTTTGAAAGAGGAAAATAAATAAAGATAGTTTAGAAAATTACTGATATAGATGAAAGCTACTCTTTGATTATTGTAAAAGTAATTTCCTAAAAGTATATATTTTTTTAAAGTCATTTCTACTCTGTGGATGAGAAATATTCCTTGATATAATTTTTGTTATGTAAACACTTAAAAGTTATATCACCATTTTAAATGAGTAAAACTTTTATGTAGTTTATTTAAATTTATTGAATAGTTTATAATCATATTATTATTGTACTTTTTTTAGGCCAATGCCTTTCTTACAGAAGCATGCTTACTTAGATTTCTGTTTGACTTACAAGTTAAAGATCAAAGATCAATGGATTCTAAGTCTCGAATAACTTCTGTTCTTGAAATAATGTGGTCACTGATGGAAGTAATGTTTTATTTTAAAATTTTTTTTATTGCTATGAAATTTTAGTGCATTTTCATTTTAAAAACAAAAACATTTGAAATAATTAATATTGATGTTTGATAGTTAACATTACAAAAAATTATACTTTTAAATTTATAAACTTTGATTTTGAAACACTTCTTTATTAATTTTGTTAAAATTACGAAATTTAAAATGTTGTTTTTAATTTTAAAACAAAACTAAATTTGTTATTGTTGTATTTGATTACCTTGCCAAATCAATGTTTCTATTATTTAAAATATAAAATAATGAGTATGTTTAAATATTGTATTAACTTAATGCAAAAAAGTATGTAAAATTTATGCACATATTTTTCATATCGTGATTAAAATCATTTTTTCCTTTTCTTTTTTTCTAGCCTTATGAATTACACCAATGTTTAGAATTTATAGTTGTTGCTCTTTTAACTGGATATCGCTTTGCACCAGCTACACCTGAATTTTATGAACAAAAGAAATACTTAGCTTTAACATTAGCACTTTTGCAGCATACTCCAACTAAGCACTACCTTTTACAAAATGTCTTATATCCTTTTGACTTGTTTATGTTATAATGTGCATTTAAACTAAAATAAGTCGATTATTTTTGTACTCAACTCAATATAAAAATATTAAATAAATTTTCCTTTTGATCTTCATAAACTTATATAATTTAAAAAATAATTATATTTTAAATACATTAAAAGTTATTTATATATATATATATATAACTTTTTCGTTAATAATGAAATAATAAATTCATATTGTCATTTTTATACCAAAGGTATGATTTACTACTTAATGTATTTATGTATTTTAATATAAGCAGCTTGTCTTTATGTATAAAGTACATTACGGTAGATTTGTGTTTCTTATACAACATATACATTCTTTATCTAGATAAAATTTGGCACATCTGTCTTTCAAAATAAGAGGTAAATCATTGCCAGTCTTTCAAAGTTCAGAAGTTAGTTAAAATTTTAATTTATTAAAAATTAAGTGAGTTTTTAGTGTTTCTGTATCTTCCAAAGATGTTATCTCTCAAAATTTACTTTTTAACAATTTTTAAATTTAGAAAAATTATATTTTTAATGATAGCAATTTAACTTCTTTACATTTTTCTTTATAGGGACAATTTTAAAAAAAATATGATTTGTTAAATATTTGTGATTATTTTAATAATTAGAAATCTTATTCATATTCTTTTTCTATTGTTAAAACTAAGTTTTGCAATGTTTGCATTATTGAACTACTTTATTACTTATGCTAATTGCATTAACTTCAATGTAGATTTTCACTTACCTTTAATTTAATGCCATACACTTTTTAAAATTAGCTTCTCAATGCAAGCTTATTGAATTAAATTATTTTGTTATTTTATTTGCTAAATTTCATTTTGTGTTTTGTTCAAGTCTTTTTCACATCATCCTCATAATGATACTTTTTATAATGAGATTTAGGATGTTTGTTTCACAGTTATTACAGAATTTTAGATTTTATCCATTATGATTTTGTAATTTCTGACTTTTAAATGATAAATATTTTCCTTGTTGCTATTTTTTAGAAATTTAGTTTCTATCTCAAGTTATTGCATCAAAATTTTCAAAGGATCCTACTAGCTTTCATTCTATATATGTTGGTATAAATATTTTGATTTTTTTAATCATTTTATAAATATTTTCTCACGAAAGTATACATATAATAAAAAATTTAATGTATTTTATTACCTCTGTAGATTTACTGTATATAAATTTGTCAGTGTTTTTTACTCATAGAAATAAGCCATTTTTGTTTTCTTATTTCGACTTTGTAAATGTTGCTTACACTTCTCAGCTGTCTTTTTATTAAAAAAAATATTTTGCAGTGAATTGTATTTCAACATTTAAATCATTATAAGTCTTAATTTTATTCACATTTGACAAGATAAAGTTTCCAGTATTTTTGGAAGTAAAGCCTCTGGACAAAAATGGTTTAGCTGAAGTTGTACCTGAAGTTTGGCTCGATTTCAAACAAGAAGTTTGTTTATTTTTATATCTTTCCTGAGCATATTAAATATTTTTAGAGCTAATACAAATGCTTTTTTAAAGTGTTTATTTGAAATTCCATCTTTTATCTTTAATTATTAGATGACTGATGAGGAACTCTTCAGGAAAGCTTGTTATCAAAAATCTTGTACCCACTTGAAATTGGTAGTAAAGGGTAAGTTTGGTTTGGTTTTTAAAACTTTATTCTTCGTTTTTCTGTGATTGGACTTTTTTTAATTATTTGTGTTTGCAACTGATATTTTGAAATCTGTGCATGAAATTAATGCATATTAAAAAATGATTAAAATAAAAAAGTTGGAAAAAAATCAAAATAAGTTTAAAAAAAAACACTATAGACAAAGTATTTTTTATGCTTCATGTGGATAAAACTTTTCCTTTGTATTATTTGTGAAGAAAAATATGAAATGCAAACTTGTCAAGTAAGATAGTATCTAATTTTTTCATATCTATGAGGACTTTACTTAGGATTTACAAATTATTAATAACATCACAAAATACATCAGTATCATAATTTTTTTAAGGTCACTTCTTTCAGCCAAATTTTCTATGATTTCAAATTAACTGCATTTTGTGACTTAGTGAAAGTTTAAAAAAAAATTCTTTTCAAGGTGAACATTTCTTCCATTCAGAATATGTATGTGCCAAGTTAGGTAGTTATACGTCTAATAATCTGCCCTGTAAATCATGAATGCACATATCCACATATTATTATCTCTATTAGGAGAAATAGAGTTATAAAATACAGAAAATTTGATTTACCAAACAGAAAAATTTGATTGTAAAATTCAGACAATTTTCCATTATATCTATTTTTTAAAATTTTTTTATTGAAAGGTAAGTTTTTTATTGTGAGGTAAGTTATTTTTTGTTAACAGGTAATTATGAATGATTAGTCATCGACCATTAAAAATGAGATAATGTGGCATATTCATTCACTTCGATGGCTTTCAGCTGTTGAATATTAATATCTGTCATCTAATATCCAGTAATGGAATAATAAGCCTAGCCCATTTATAACCAGCGCCTTATCTATAATGGCAGTTCAATTCTGTGGTTAAATTGAATGAATTCTAATGTTTGTTTAGTAAGTGAATATTAATTTTCTGATTCCTAAATAATTCTTAAATAATCTTCACTATCCATTAACCAGATTTTGTTGTCAAAAGTGTTTTATCATTTTTTGTTGTTGTCGATTTATTTTTGAGGGCAATGCATCTTTTACAGGTTTTTAAAAGGTGATTGAGTTAAATCATTATTATGTATTTTGTTTAAATATTTAATGTAGCAATTTAGTTATTGTAAATTGATGATCTGAGAGTGCAAAATATTTTTTATTTGGATTTATCTTATAATAACTTAACATTTTTATGCTACTTTCTATTTAGAAGTGGAACTTGTTCAACTGGAGATTTTATTAGAGCTTTTTGATGCATCAAATGTCTATCAGGTTTTTATAATTTATTAAAATTTAATTTTTCTCTTTTTTTTTAGTTAAGTAATTGGTTTACTTTTATAAAAAAGAATTATTTGATGTGAAATTTCTTTTACTGAAACTATTCCCTTTCTTTGTACACAGTTTTTATTTTAATGAAATTATTAAGATCAGTTTAATGCTAACAAATTTTCCTTATTCATAAACCAAAAAAGCAATAATTTTTAAATATATTTTAAATGTATTAAATAAATTCTAATTATCATTATTATTAGGTGTACAACTTTTTACTGCTGTTCTTTTCCGTTCTTAAAAAGTGATTGTCTATTCATATTTCAAAGTTCTGTCTGTCGGTAACAAATATTTTTCATTTGGGTTATTGTTGGATACCAAAAGTACGATGCATATTTTAAATATATCCACGAATTGATCAATTTTGAAATGCTGTGATCAACCAAGCTGTGTGCTTTAAATCAAAAGAAATGGGAGTCGAAAAAAATATCTGGAGAGTATGGTGAATGGGGTAAGACCTCCCATTTCCAAGTTTGTTTTTACTGGTTTTGAGACATGGAGCCGAGCATTATCATGCTAGAGGATAATTTAATTGTGTCTCTCTTGGTACTGATCCCGTTTCTGCTTCAATGCTCGATTCAAACACATGAATTGTGTTCAATACCAGTCCTCTGTTGTGGTTTCACTTGGTTTCAACAGTTCATAATATACCTTGCCCAGCTGATCCCATCAAATGTAGAATATACCCTTGGTACCTTGAACATTCTGTACCATGAACATAGACTATCGATGTGGAGGCATGTTTGGATTTTAGAGGCATTAAACATTCTCCATGATTTTCTACATTTAGGATTATTGTGATGGACCCATTTTCCATCACCGAACTCAATGCAATATAGAAACCCTTTCTTATTCTTTCTTGCTGCAGCTGTCCACAAGTAAAGAAACACCGTTCAAATCTCTCGGCTTCATTTCTTATGGAACCTGATTTCCTTGCTTCTGAATGATTTCTATCGCTTTGAGGCATTTTGAAATGACCTTTTTATCATTTCCAATGATTCTACTTATTTTTCTTTCATTTGGCACCCTGTCTTCATCAAATAATGCCTCCAATTCAAAAAATTTTTTCTCTTCCACTGCTCTGCTGGTCTTTGATTTCAAAATCACCACAGTTGAAGCATTGAAACTCTTCTCAATATGCTTTTTCTTTATTAAGAACAGATTCACTGAAAGTACTTCAGACCATTCGAAGCTCCTCATCTGCAATTTCCATCAAATGGGAGCAGACGGTTGAAATTTTTTGCAGAATATGGGAATTTTCTCGTAAACTGATATCTTCAATCAGAATAAATTTATGATACAAATACAAATTCAGTAATGTGGTACTGTCGTTATGTTAATGGATGTCCACACTTATTGTGTGACATTTATGATCTGCCTATGACAAGCACTTACTGCTTTATCATATAGTCTCTATTGAAAAAAAAATGGCAGAATCAAAGTTGTACACCTGATATTTTCTGCAATAGCAAATGAAATTTTAATGTTTGCTATTAAATGTATTTTTTTGTCATATAAAATTCATAAAAGGATTTTTTAATTTTAAGAAAATGTATTTTTTCCTTAACTGAAACATTATGTTACATCTTTATTCGCATATTAAATATTTAACATTAAAATTTTCAAATCTTTTAAATCTTAAAACCTAGTATATTACCTTATAAATCATCACAGCTATTTATCATATTTTAAATGTATATTTCGAATTAAATTCTTTAATTAAATTAATATTTCCATGTATTTATTTAAAAATTGTGATTATATTATGTTATTTTAATTTTCAACTCGCAGATTGATAATTTTTGTTTATACACTTTAACATAATATTTTAAATTGGAAGTCTATATATAAAAACATATTTGCTAAGTATTTTCTGAAGAAAACTTTTTATTTTAGGGCCAGTGTAGCAGATGTATATTTTTGGCTAAGTTACGGGAGTTCTTGAAAGAAAATTCAGGAGGAGCTCGTGTAATTATGTTATGTGAACATTCACATTATAAATGCTAAAAATTGTTGAAATGATATAATTTTTCAAAATTGATTGAAATATAATCTGAAAAATATATTTAAACTATTTTGACTATTGTGTTTTATTGTTTTAGGTTCCTGTAGTGCACTTATGCCCATTACCAGTAGCTTTAGCTTTCTTCCATCGCCTGATATCTCTTCTTCGAATATGTGTTTCTGCATCTGGTATTGATTTGAATGGTAAGACTTTTTCTAGTGAATTTTGCCATTTTTAATTTTAATAAAAATTGCTTTTATAATTAATTAAATATCATAGAAAAATGTTGTATTTCATTGTGTTTTCTTAAATGTGTAATTTGATACTAATTTTTTTCTTGCAAGAGTAAATATATACATTTGCTTGTTCAAATAGTTGTGTAGTCAATAACTATCTATCTCTATATATAA
>JAPMOR010047153.1:117547-129797 GCA_026543865.1 Argiope aurantia | reverse complement strand
TCTCCAAATTTTCTCAACAACCTCTCCAACTTTCTTCGCACCATATATGGTGCGGTAAGTATGATTCAAAAGAAATGTAAATTTAAAGAAAAGTTAAGTTAAGCCAGTAATTCCAGAATGTTCAATATCCATAAACTTAGAGGCTACATCTGAAGACATTTGCTCTCCAACTCCGCCTTTACCAGCTACTACAAGCAAATGGGAAAAAAGATACTCCCATATTATAATTCTAACAAAATATAAATAAATACATATCTTCTTTTCAACTTTAGATTCTACGTTTATTGATTTTGTAGTTATCTGTTGGTTTTAAAACTTTCTTCAATTGTATAACGTTGTATACTCAATTTATTCCTTTTCATCTTACCAAAAATTTAATTAAGTATTTCGCATTTATAATGTTTGATTTTAACGATTTTAAAGGCATTTCTATTCACGTAAGTAAAAGACATTTATTTTAATATTTTAAAATTTTATATACTATTTTATGATACCGTGATCCTGTTTATCTACCATGTGTTTGGCGCAGCATAGCCAAATATGGCTCTTGCGTCGGTAAAACCAATCAATCAACCAACCAATAAACCATCCAAAATGTTCAACAGAGCCAGATTAGCAAATGTGCTTCGTAGGAAATTATCTAAAGACAAACCACAACTTTTCAGAAGGTCCAGCATGCACGAAATCTGTTTAAACGAAACATATATTTAAATCCCTTTCAATTGTAGAGTTGTTCCTAATCTGGAATATTCAAGGTAATGATGTAAATCAACAAGGATACTTATCAAATTAGCTTAGTAGATGATTTCTTAGGGGCCTACAACTCTGGATGTAGAAGATGCAGCTGCGGATTTTTTGTTTATTTATTTATTTTTTCAACGCTTTCACACAAGCCAGCAGGTAGAGCAAAAGATCTTTCTCTCTGCAGTCCTACAACGAAGAATTGGCCCATGAGGTGATATCTCTATATCTTTATTTTAGGTGACTCTCCAGATATTACGGCTTGTGATTTCTTGTTTTGAAGTAACACTGCGACACTAATCTAGGCTTACAACCTCTAGATAAGTTGTACTGAATCTGGCAAATAAATAAACACTAAATGTTTCAACAATTCCTACTTACGTTGAAAGTGTTCCAAATCTACGTTCTAGAAAATGTTACTAATATAAACAAATCAATATTTCAGTTTATTACGAAGATAGAATTAAAAACTTTTTTAAAATTTTCTGCCTTTTAAAAATAATTGCTTACTTCCATAATGTGCAATAATTTTTGAGTGAGTTTAAATCCAATGATTTTTTAATAATTCCCTTGTATTACGAACGAAATAAAAAATACCTAGAAGAACGTCTGATGATCAGATATGAGCTGACAACCTACGCAATTCTGAGAAACTTCACTTCCTCATTCAATGATATTTTTGATGCGGTACAATTCTGCTCTCTGGGGAAAGCACAGAAAGAGTTTTTCCCATTGAGCAATCGTGAGCACAAAATAAATCCACTCTCTTCTCTAAAAATAAGCTAAAAATTCCCTTGTACGATTGACATAACTGCTCGATGGACTCACTTATTCTGGCCCCCTGTCCATCGAATCGAATATAAAATCTGATGTCCCTTCTCTGACGCCTATGGAATTGTCCATTCTTAGCTATTCCTGTTAATGATAACAAGAATACATGAAATAAAATAACTCGAAATTAGAAATATTACTTGAGGTACTTAGAAGATGAAATTCTGGTGGATTAGTGATATAACACATTGTTACGAATCTGTAATCCATCGTAGGAAAGACAGTTTTACGATCAGCTCCGTTGAATGCTGATCGGATGTAGGATCAGTGACCCCCGGGCTTAGCGCCAAACTTGGGAAACATTTTGACTTGGCGACGAATTTGACGACTTTAGCGTCGAGTGGATGACACTAGAGTCTTCAAGAATTATGGCGATACGGCCCATAGGAGCTGAGATGTGCTTGATTGTTCGAGAACCTTCTTTGCCGTGTCTCGGGAACTACAAAAGGTTGTTCAGATCGACCTGGAGGCAGACATTTGAGTCATTAACAGTTGAACGAGTTCTCCCTATAAGCACTTCAGTCTGTTTATCATTGTTTTGCTGGTCACGTTATACGTTTGCTATAATTGCTGCTGTTTATTGTTTGTGTACATCTTGGCAGTGCTTGGTCGTCCTGACGTTTGGTGTATTCCTGCTTTTGTGCTATTAAACATCATCATTTCCTACTGAGGCCTGTTAACTGTTTAACACCATAACCCACTACAGACGAGCCCGTTGACTTTGTGGATTTAGTGGAGGAAGTTCTATAACAATATTATAGCTTCTGGAATACAAAGAAACAAATTCTACTTTTTCAATACTAGAAAGAGAACGTTTAAGAACATTGTTATTTTTATTTTTGCTTATGTAAATACAGAAAGCGAAACTATTACAGTATTGTTCAAATTTATTGAAGCAAACATAAAAAAATGTTCATATGTTGTCATTCATAGTCATATGTATATTCATAGAATAGCATTTTACTCAAAAATAAATTTTCCTCTTACTTGAGTGATATATTGTGTACATTTCGGGGTGAATTTCTTTAATTTAGAACTAAATTTTTGATGTCCTTATCACGAAACTAAATTTATAAAGTTTTCTACGTCATTTTGTCTCTTGGCTGAGCAGTCTATTAGACAATCTATAAACTCCAAATAGACAATCCAAATCTGTTAATTTCTTTCCTTGACATTTTTTACCAGCTTAGAATTATGGCAAAGAGATAGATCCTTTTGATCTGCCAATGAAAAAGTATTAAAAACACAATTTTTTATTACAGTATTGAAATTTATTTTTAGATGTTCATCTTGTGGTCAACTTGTACTAAGTTGCCTTGACCTCCAGGTGTAAAATAACTACAAAGCACTCGTTTGATTGTGATTCCAGTTCTTGGTGAGTTCTCCGGCACTTCACCACACAAATGTTGATCTAAACCCTTGCGGAAAAAACACACACACACAAAATAACCGTTTTTGTTGCTGAATACAACTTTATTCCAGTTGTGATCAATCCGAAATTTATCTTTCCTGTTCCAAACAAATGTTTTATCCTCATTACAGATTTAATAACTGTTTTTAAATTGATACTCTTGTCTGTCTCCCTGCTTCAATGAGAACTCTTCATATTTTTAATGAATCAATGTCCAACCAATATCCAAAATAATCCTTTCATTTTTTTTTTAACGGAGAGAATGCATTTTACTATTTTATACAAAAAACTAAACTGTCCGTTATATTGTCTTACATATTCGTCCAAACTCATTTTTCCACTTTGGAAAAAAAAAAACTGTCCCAAACTAATTTTGTCGATAAATAATCCCAGTTAAGTTCAGTTATATGAACATCCCGTTTCTAAAGTAATAATAGGGATATTTTGAGACGGATCTCGTAATTTGGAACCGCTGTCAGATGACGAGGACATGAGCTGGAACACTCCTATCGAATTTTCCGCACCACACAAGCTGGAGGATGTATGATTAAACGGACATCAGACTTGCTTACACGACGTTTCTTCGATGGAATAGTGTTTCGAACTCGAAACCCTCCAGCTTCGAGGCCGAGACCTTACCACCAGGCCACCGCGGAGTCCGATAAATTATCCTGGAGTTACTGGATTTTCCAATTCCAATGGCCTAGCAACATCCCTCGCAGACATACAGTTTGCTTACTTAGAAAAAAATTAAAGAGGAAAAGATTGGCATTAAACTGAATCCATTTTGTTTTCATTCACATGAGAATCGGACAATTCACGACTTCGATCCCTTTTAAGGACAGCTGAAACGTAACTGACTCGAAAATTCTCTATATACAATGGTCCAGGCATCACATTTGCTTAGACTTATCAGGACTGAAAAATGAATATGTCATAATTAATTTTCGCGATACTGTACAATCATCAAAGAATCGTACCACGAGATTTTATTGAATCTCCATATTTTATTATTTTTACTACATAAAAAAATATAATTAGTTTCTGGAAAAACGATAATGCAAAAACGAAATGAGCAAATTTTGTCCAAGGTTTTGGCTCTTCGGAATTGTAGATCTTTATTAAATGGAAATGTTAAAATTGAAATGAAGTCAGCCTTTTTTTTTTTTCAAAAAATAATGAATCTAAAATTGAAACTAGTACTTAAATCCAATTCAAGTTAAATCCTTCGTTGAATTTGGATCCAAGAAATCCATAACTGATAACATTGCAGCAAATTTTCCGTAATATTATAGTACCTTTTGTAATATGTTAATTTCGGGAAATCAAAAAAAATAAGTTTAACTGTAATTTTTACCCATCCAGATGCTGAACTGAAGCCCGGAAGAATATCAGTTATAAAAACTACAACTTGCACCCCCGAAAAATGTTTAATATAATTACAGCGCGTGTGAGTATAATAAAAACAACATATATTTACAAAAAGGCATTATTTTAATATGTGATTAAGATATTTCTTAAAAATTATTAAAATTAGAGAAAAAATTTCACGGAGATAGAATTAGTGTCACTGAAAAAAAAATCTTTTTAAATTTTTCAGATGAAGAATAAAGAATGGTTCTTGTTCTATAACATGTATCGAAATTACTGAAGGAAGCTTTAAATTTTGTTTAATTTTCAGTTAATTAGAAATATAATTAAAGGATTTGGAAAACCTTTCACGGTGAGGACAGGAAATCTGTCCCGTAGAAGAGTTTGAATTTATTTTCTTCAGTATGCCCGTCACGTGACGTGATTTACAAATAGTATGCCAGCTTTTAAGAATTATCATAAAGGGCCGTTAGTCAGCTTAGAAATTAGCAGAAAAAACTTCATCAAAATAAAAGAACTATAAAAAAGTCATTTTATTTCTAAGTACCCAAAAAATATATCTCAAAATTAGAATCTCGTGCTAGAGATTATCATTAACAGGAAACAATAATAAAGATTCTGACGGTATCATTCAATCTTCATTCATTGACGAAAAACAGTTTTTCTTTCCTTTAGAATCACACTGAATTTTGGTCGGCATTCAGTTTGAGTTCAATGGTTTCTTCTTTATATTTCAGGTACTTCCAGATGAAGTCTACGAGGCTGCTGCCAAGGATATCTCGACACACCTGCGTCGCATTTTCTTAAAGAAGAGAAGTGAATGGACGGACGTAAATAGAGAAGTCAATGAGCTCTATCCTCTAATAAAAGACCAAGCAGAAGAATTGGCACGAATCAAGAAAGAAGTTCAAGCATGCGAGGAAGAGGTGAGTTTCCTTTTAATAACTGTGGATAGTTAGGTTTAAATTTTACTACAAATTCTTCTAAATTAATGAGTATTTATTTTATCTCAAAATACACTGAAATGACAAAAGTCATGAGCTATCAATATGCAAATATACAGATAGCAGTAGTATCGCCTGCAAAATGTATGGATGAGTAGTGCATTGGCAGAGTTTTCATTTGTATTCATGTGAAAAGTTTCTGACGTGATTATGGACGCACGATGGAAATTTACAGACTTTTAACACGGAATGGTATTTGGATCTATAGGCCTGGGGCATTCCATTTCGGAAATCGTTAGGGCATTTAACATTCCGAGATCTAAAGTGACAAGAGTGTGCCGAGAATAATTTCAGACATACAGAGACATATGGACATAATTTCAGACATATGGACAATACAGAGGCTGATCACCTGACCAGAGATGTGTGCTTAGAATTATCAGTGTTCACGAATAAGCAATATTGCTAGAAATAGCCGCAGGAATCAATGTAGAACGTATGACGGATGTATCCATTAACACAATAATGAGAAATTTGGCTTTTATGGACTATGCCCGCAGAAGACCGACTCGATTGTCTTTTAATGACAGCACGACATCACCTGCAACGCCTCACCTGGGTTCTTGACCATGTCTATTTAACCCTAGATGACTGGAAAACCATAGTTTGGTCAGATGAGTCACAATTTCAGTTGGTAAGAGCTGATTCTAGCGTTCGAGTATGGTGCAAAGCGCACGAAGACATAGACCAAGGGATGGACGGGGTTCTGTGGTCCAACTGACTGGAAATGGTCATGTTTAGCAACTTGGAGATCACTTGCAGTCATTCATGAACTACATGGACACAAACAACGATGGCATTTTTATAGATGTCATTGCGCCATGTTACCGGGACACAACTGTTCGCGATTGGTTTGAAGAACGCTCCAGACAATCGCGAATGATTTGGACATTTAGACTTCTCTGCATGAATCCCATCGAACATTTATGAAGATAAGTGAGAGGTTAATTTACGTACAAAGCAACACTTTTATAATTGTGAACATCGACAGAGGCAGTGTGACTCAATATTTTTGCAGGGGACTTCCAACGACTTCTTGAACCTATACCACGTCGAATTGTTGCTCTTTGGAGGACAAAAGGAGATCCGAAACGTTACTGGGAATTACCCCTTGGCTGTTGTCACCTCAAATGCATAGCATATTTGCAGATACTTTTATTGCTTTATTCTATATGAAATATATGGAGAATTTAAATCTTCAAAAACATTTGACTTCGAGATTTTGGCAAAATAACATAATTATATCGGTCTGCTTATGAAAACAATAGTTCAAAAATGCTTTGAGCCAGGCAGATGAAATCTGGTATATAGACTTTACGAACGTGAAGATTTCTACCAAATTTCGAAACAAATTCATCTATAAGAATCTATCTCCCTGATTGTTCGAATACAAGTTAATACAATAACTACAAAAATTTAGAGCTAGGTGGATGAAATCGGCACACAGATTCAGCATCTAAATTGCAAATCCTTATCAAATTTTAAATTATATTCGTAGAGAGATTGATCGGCAATCCGACTCCACAGTCACATGCATGTAATTGCGATGACTTAGTCAAATTAAATTTAGATGTAGCCATATCATTTAAATTGTAGAATTTTATCGCATTTTAAATCAACTCTGTCAAAAAGTTGAATAGTTTGTGGGTCTATACTTTCAGAAACATTTAAAAGCGATAATCACAGAAGTAATAACTTAAAGTAATGAAATTAGGATGCGATCTTTTTTTATTAAATTTGTAGCCCTGTATTGTTTTTATATCATTCTGTCTAAAAAACACATCCAAAATACATATTTAATTTTTTTGCAATATTTTGAAACATAATACTCTCATATGCAGGACTCTAAAGATCAAAATCGCAAATCCTTTTGCAGTCTTGCATTCAAAAATTTTTAAGTAGTCATATCACTGACTCTCCGACCCGCTCGAAGGCACATGGATAATAAATATTGAATGACCGGACCGCCGAAACAGCAGCATTGCCGGGAACTGTGGTTGAGTCCTAAGGACCATCACCAGTTACGGTACAACCCTTCCCGAAGGAAGTACGTCTCGTCATCGATTGGAGGAGCCAGACCCCGACCTATTTATGTGCCATCCAGGATGGCGAGATCCAAGCACCATGCTGGAAGCATTTTATCCCCTTTTCGAGGTGCCCCCAAGGGGTCAATTTTTTTAGTTGAGAGGAACTTTTTTTTGTCGTCATTTGTAGTTGGTAAATTTCATTAATAGCCTAATAAATTAGGCTACAAGGTACAGATATTTCACTTTAAACTAAATTTAATTTATTATTATACAATGAACTCCAGTGATTTATAGAGAATTCACATAATATGTATGCAATAAAGCAATTCTTCTTATCGTGCATATTGCAAAAGAATGTTGACAATAATTGCCTGTATTTCATTAAATTTTCTTTAATCATTAATCAGATTTTAGTCAGAAAATTATCATAATGAGTAAGAATAATAAATTAGAAAAACTAACAAATTAATCCCGAGGAAGTAGCAATTGGATGAATAAAATAAGGATTGATTTCCGATATCTTCAATAAAATCTGAATAGAGAAAATAACCCTTCATCCAATTCGTGAATAATATAAGAGCTTCAATTTTTTTAATAATTTCACCGATTGATAATCGAAATGACGAATAAAAATAAAAACTTAATTTTTCATAAATCGTGTTGATATCTTAGTCGAATGACAAAGAAAAAGCTGCAAAAATTCCGACATTCTTATTCATTTGCCATCTTTTTGGTTATTCTGCCAAAAGAAACGCAAATTATAAACCGAATGAACCACATTTGAACCAGATGTCTAAAAATTTGCGGACTAAGCGTCGTCGACATCCGTCGCATTAAGTTTTTAATCAACCGATCAAAAATTGTGGGCAAAATGCGATATCTTAATCACCTAGCACTTTGTTTGTCGTATTGCCGAAAGTAGCTTAAATTATAAGCTGAATGAAAGGTATTTGAATCCGATATATGCAGACTTAATGTCGTCGATATCCGACATATTGACTTCTTAAACGAAGACCGAAAAGAATGGGCAAAATGCGACATCTTATTGACTAATTAACCTTTCAGCTATTTTGCCAAACAATATTTCTGCCGTCTTAAATAGTTATTTTAAGAATCGATTGTTAATAATATATTAACTTTAAAATTGTTTTCACATTATGATATTGATGATGTCTTGCCGGCGTTCCAGCGGAAAGAGGAGTGCAGTATCTTCTGAGCGTAACGACCCCTGAGCACTCGAGGGCAGAAGTCTGACTTCGGACTCATATGGAGATGACATTCATACACTTGTTTGCACAACCCCTTTTTACAGGAAGGTTCTTTCACTCACCCCAGAGATATAACGAAGGGAAAAGAATAACCATGCCCGAACCAGGGCTTGAACCCCGGACGCTCAGATCACGCGCTACTCCAGGCCAGGATGCCGGAGTTTTGACACTTTCATATTCATTAATACTTAATTTTACGCAACAGATCCAAAGCAGCGAAGAGTTTTGTCGACGAAACTCTTATTTTTACACCGAGTTGGGGGGGGGGGGGGTACAAGAGGTTATTGAAAGGATAGCGGATGCCCTCCTCCCCCCTACTGACGCCGCCTCTGTGCCTGAAACTTTAATTATTGAATAGTTACTGAACTGAGAAAGTATATCTAAATGGCAAGAAACCAATCAACAACTTTATTATAACCAAAGATTAATAAGAGTGTCAAGACCTCGAATTTTCAAAAAAATGATAATTTGAGTCCTTTTTTTTTGCATTTCCAAATTATCTATATATTTATCTTTCTAAAAAAAACTTATTTGTCACACTTAAAAAGTCTTGCAGTATGATAAGAAAGCAGCTGTGTGTGTTCAGAAACAGACGCGCTCGGACAAAATCTTCAAAAAAAAAAAAAAATTTTTTTACTTTTTTCTTTTTTCTGCTCAAAGATCTCTAAAACTTCGAGATTCTTCAAAATGTAACGGTCAAATTTTTTGAAGATCGCAATACTTACCCTTTTTTAGATCCTGTAAATGAAAAAATTTTAAATGCCATTTGAATTTTGAAAATGCAATCATAAATGTATTCGAAAAACAACAATACACATTGAATACGTACTGTCTTTAAGGCGTCACCGTTTTCTTTTCTCAAAATAATTCCATTCAATTAGTTTCATCTCACAAATTTACCCATTTTCGCATCTATGTAATCAAATACTTTTGCACGATTTGCACAAATATTTTTTCAATGATCCTTTAAAAATAAAAGATATATGAAAGCTGTGCTCCTCGTATAACCTCATTTATATGATTCGATCTAAACTCCTGTTGTTGTTTTTATTATTATTATTATTATTTTCTAACATAAGAAACATACATACGATAAAGTATTGTAATTGTCAAAAAATTCAAACTCGAAATTTCCATAAATTTCCATTTTTCAGCTACCAACATCCCTGAATCTGAAAAACAAATTTCTGGCATTATATGTATCTGTCCGTCGCTGTATTTGTCTGTGAACATAATGTAAAAAAAAAATTAAACCAGACTGTCTGAATTCAAATGAATATGATAACCATGCGATAAAATTTGATTAGTGTGTATTGAATGTTTTAACATCTAAAATGTAGATGCGTTTCAAATTGAGAAACAAATCTGACAAGGGGTCGAACCATTTGTTGGTCTTTACTTTTGCATTCATGTAACCCGATAATTTCACTTGTTTTACTATACTATGAAACACACAAATCGTCACAAACACGCAAATCTCATATGTGGGCCTAAAAATAAAATTCTGAGCAAAATTCAAAACTTTAAAAAAAAATTTGTGTTTTTAATATTTGAAGAATACTTCTTAAGACATAGAAAATTCTTCTTGGTGTTTTTTTAATTATATGGGGTAAAATAGGTTTTATAAGGTTAGCAATTTTATTTTTCCCAGAGTTTTAAACTGATGTTCTTCATTTTTTTGTTGTTGCTGTTTTTGCAGAATACTAAATTGAGAGCAGAATTCAGCAAGTATAGGACTAACTCTCGTCTTTTAGAATGGTTGCTAAAGGTTGGAAAACAAACTCTAAACTTCCGCGAACAAGGATATGCAAGCACCTATCAAGCTTTAATGACAGCGAAGAGAAAGACAGTGGAGTTCGAAACACAACTGGGTTTATCACCCAGCGGGCCCCCAGAAATTGCAGCAGGTCGCACGCCCAGTCCAATTATCACCAGTCCCCCGTCTCCCACTTCTGTAGGCAGCCTTCCTGAAGGAACAATCGGCACTCCAGTTTATGCTTCTTCTCCAGGCTTTAGATTCAGTCCATCTCAGCTAGAAACATCAATGTCACCTGACCTCCTTGGCAGAGTGTCACCACCACCTGAAATGCTGAACATCTCTGATTTGTCAGGAGGTGGAAGGTCCCCAACACCCGAGCAGACTCTCCACAGTCCAGCTGGAGCTGATTTCTTTATAGGTGACATGTCACCTCCATCTGAAATGATAAACATCTCCGACTTGTCTGGTAGCGGAAGTCCCCTCGACTCTCTGGAAGGGAGTGCATCGTCGTTCAAAAAGACAGTTGCCATCCCTACCCCAGGAAAGGCAGACAAACTGAAAATAGATGTGGAGATAATGCCACAAGAAATCAGGCGATCGCCAAGTGGACAACGCGTGGTATGCGATTTGGCTGTAGCACTTCAGGAAGCAGCTGCCAAACCCAGGAGAATCGAACAAAGGAATATCGTCGTTAGAGGAACACCTCCCATCTCACAAACGGTTGGCAGAAGAGTTGATAGGCGGTATGGAATGTTCACTCCTCGCTCGGTCTTCAGGCGAAGACACATCGGTTTGAGAAGACCACTGTTCGCAGACGATTTTGAAAGTCCGGAGTCACCTTGGGGCACTGGCAGGAAGACACATCCAGAATTCTTGGACTTAACTCCGCATGCACCGAGCCCTCACCGAGCGCCCTTGGATACAACCATCGAATGGGAAACGAATCCGTGATTGAAGAAGTCATTTGGCATGCAGTTTAGACAGATGATGGCGAGCAAGTTTCAGGTTAAATATTGGAATAGTGGATCAGAAATAAATATAGAGTCCCTCATCCACAATTCTAACTGTTGCCTCGTCCAATGCTTTTGACAGCATCATTAAATATGAAATAGCTTTAGAACTTCATCGAAAAGATAGTACTTTTGTAAAGCATACTGAAATCTATGATTAGCCATCTTATTACGCTTCACATTTTCTAAAATAAAAATTATTATTCCTTCGTTCTTCATAAATAAAAAAAAGTCTGACAATCTTTATATTTTAGAGAATTAATGATTCATTCTTACTGTTCGACTCAGTATTCTGAAATGACCACTTTTCGACGATTCTATCTCATCAAGGGGAGAGACGCGGGAAGATGAGCGCATTTCCGGAGTTCTTCATCATTCTTTAACCTTGATTTTCTATTAGATACTTTTTAGTTCATTTTTTTTTCACGTGTATGTGAGTATCGTGTCGCTTCTGAGCGTATTATTTAATTCAGTTCTCGAGTAATTCAAGTTTATTTTATCGTTAAATGTAAATATCCCTTCCTTTTATCTTTCCTCTCACTATTTTGACAAATTAAACCCAAATTAAAACACATGCGCAAAAGGGCGGAGGGTTTTAGAATCCGTTATCAAGCAATACTTTTGTAGTTTTAAGCTGAGCATCTATCTTAAGAATTTTTATTGAAATTTGCAACTTATAGCCCTTCTAAAAATCATAATCTAATAGCGAATATGATGAATTGAATACTTCTGCTCAAAAGGAGATTCCTTGTATAAAGGTTATAAAATTATTTGCTTTTAGTATAAATTTTTGACATTGGAATAACAAAAAATAATGATTTTTTTTAA
>JAPMOR010047153.1:50614-117147 GCA_026543865.1 Argiope aurantia | reverse complement strand
GAGCGATTCTGTTTGCAATACTCATATTCAATAATAACAATAATTAATTAATAACAATAAAGATGATAAATAAAATAAAACGCTTGGTTTTATTAAAAAATATCTCAATATTAATTGCAATTTCGTCATTTACATTTTAAATTAAAGTTGAAGTTTTACCGGAAATGGCAACAAATTAGCAAAATATATATACTAAATTGAACGAAACGATCTAAACAGTATAAGTTTGGTATGACTATCAAAATTTGAAGATTAAAAATGTTTTGTTTGAGAATCCTTTAAGAGACCAGTTACTTAAAATATTTGATTGAAAATTGTAGCGAGCGGTAATACTGGCGAACCGGCTGGTCGCCAAAGGCGGCTAGCTTTAAATAAAACATGGTTTTACGACCTCATTTTGAATAAAAGAAAAATTATTTATCTTAATTCCAAAAGCACTTATTGTTTCCCTCATAACTGTTAAATTCTATAAATGTTCTTTCCCCTTTTTTTGTTAACGACAAATACTATTTTTTGATTTCAAAAAAATGAAATTTGCTTTACAGTTGTAAAAAGATGAATATTGTTAAGAACCTGTAATATTGCTTCTTTGCACAATTAATCTCATAATAAAGAAAAGAGATTTATAACTTTTCATAGATGCTTCAATGACCTTCATATGACCTTCAGGATAATTTCAATGACCACTGATTTAGGTGACAAACCTGGTTATCGTTTGCAGACAAAAATGAAGGTTTACGAAAATACAAGACTTATAGCGTTATATATATTTTAGTGTTACATATTGTTAGAAATATCTACTTCTCTAAAAAAGGTTTTCGTAATGAAAATTTAAAAAATAAAAACATAAAAGTTAATTACCACATTTAAATGAATGATTTTCAACATAATTGTTTTTATGTGAGAAATGAAATTCGTTTATCGAATAGCTTTCTAGCATCTTCTCAAACTAGGTGATTATTTCACACATTTAATTAGAAATTCCTTCGCCAAAAATACATATCTATTCCATTCCACAAATTATCATATTTATATATTTACGGTACTCTTTCTTAAGATTCTACTGAAAAACCTCAGGAAGTCTTTTTCTACTTCTAAGTTCTAATAATTTCTGAAATATAATAGTATTCGGAGATATTTTAGACTACCTTCAAATATTTTAGAAGTTTAATTATTTATGTAATCATAACTCGTTTAGCGAGCTCTTTCCATAATAAATGATTCGTATAAAGAGAAAAAAAATTAGAAAGAAAACTCTCTTAAGAAACGATTTTCGCAATATGAGTGATGTTAAGACATCATGACGTCATATGCAGAATTGACCCATATCACTCTGTGTTGAGCTCTTGTATAAAGAGAACTCTTACAACTACATGGAAGTTTTGGTCAGTTAGCATTGTCGAATGCGACTCTTAAGGATTTGAGCAAGCGCCTGTGAAGTCTTAATCGACGACGTTTCGTCTCTGGTCAAGATTATGGAGATAGAAGTGGACGCAAGACATCGATGATCTGATGGAAAAGCATAGACAGAACTACCGAAGAACTTATGCAACTGTATTCTGTAGCACAGCAAAAAGTTGTGAATGGTTTGGTTTGGTTTGGTTATATTAACGTCCCGTTTGAAGCAACACTTGGGCTATTTTGGGACGGACCTCGTAATTTTGAACAGCGGTCAGATGACGAGGACGACACCTGAGCTGGCACCACCCTCTCCACACCACACCAGCGGGAGGACGTTGGGTCAGGACGGATTTAACGTGCAACAGACCCCCTTACACGACGGTTCTTCTGTGGAATCGGGTCACGAACCTGAAACCCTCCGGTTCCGAAGCCGAGACCTTACCACCAGGCCACCGCGGCCCAAATTGTGAATGAGATTTGGTCAGGAAAGGAGGAAACTCCCTTCCAATGAAATAAGGTAAGAGGCTGAAGACAAAGGAAAATATTGAATCGGTCGTTGCGAAATATCACCCTAATCAGGCAGTCCTAAAACTCATTTAACGATAATAATCTTAAACTGCAATTGTGTATATAATTTTGATTGGCTACGATCCATCACTAAAAAGACATCAAAAATCGAAACTAGATTTTTTTTTTCCGCTGTAAAATGAAGCACTAAATGTTCATGTCCGGGACGCTGAAAATAAAAATCTGAGCACTGATGGCATTCCCGCTCTTGTATAAGCCAACAGTTTTATGTGAGGGGAGAAAAGACCTTAACCTTAAAGGACGTTGGTAGTAAACGATAAGGTTTGAGGAGATTAATCCTGCTGAGTGTTTTCTTTTCCTATTTAATTTATATCCCTTCCTATTGATAAAATAATTGTCTTTTTTTTTTCTATAATAGGTATTTGTAATCTCTTAATGAGCATATTTTTCTTCTATGGATGGAAATATTTTTCAATTTACAGAAACTGTTACGAAAATCCAAGAAAATCCAAGAAAAAGTTCTATAAGGATTTTTGATATTAGTAATTCAAATATGAGGTTTCGACTGTTTTCTGTAAAACACCAAATTCAATTATCATTATTAACAGTTCTTTAGTCTTTCAGTTCCACTAGATAATCAATTGCAATAAACAAATGGCATTCAACTCGGGTTTAAATTAAAAGAGATGTAATGTAATTAATTATAAATAGTTATTAATTAAGTTATTTATTTATTATTATTATTAGCTTAAGTTTATATCCTGATAACAGAAGTAATAGCAACGCAATAAAGCATTCATTCTGTAAAAGCAGACTGATAACTGAATGTCAGAAAATAGAATAATTATCTGAAGTTTCAGGAATAAAAGAAGAAGAAAAGTAACCAATTTTATGCAGGTAAATAGAATCACTTCGGGACTTACCAATTCTGATAACATTAACCGATTGATAACAACAATCGACTTGGACAAAATCAGCTGTATTTTTATCATATCAAAAGAAAAGAGAAACTCACGTGTAATTTTTTATTCAAAAATATTCCTTAGTTTTTGTTACTTAGGTACAGAATAACAGAATATTTCATCCTGTACGTTTGATAACAGAATCAAATATACAGCATTCTGCAGACTTAACTGTTGCTAATCGGTCATCACATTCGGACTAAATTCACTTGCTTCCTTTATAATAACTCTAAGAAAGGACTTAAATTTTACAAGTCTGATATCCGGCTTTCTGCATCTCCCTTCGAAAACGGTTAATATTTTTGCCGATGAAAAACTTCGTATTTTACCCACCGGTAAAAGATTACCGATGGGGTGGGTGGGTTGTAATTGCTCCCTCTTCCCCCTGACTCGCCTCCCCATAGACTTTCACATTGAAAAGAATCCGCAAAAATACCTATAGATAGATAGATAGAAAACTATAGTAACCACTCAAGTAATTTCTTGAATTCAAAGAGAAAATCTTACAATTGTCAGCATTCAAATTTGAAATTTTGCTAAAGCTTCTGGGATTACTTTATCTTTGTCTCTAGCCACGTATATGAAATAACAAAATGAAATCAATTGGAAGAAAAATTCAGTACAATATCTTTATATCAAAGTTGTGGATCTGTATATAAAATTTTTTACGAAATTCGTCAAAAAAATTCTACTTTTTTCGTATCTGAATACTGTCTGTCCATGTGTTTTTCTCGAAATAAAAGCTAACAATCATATTCCATTGAAAGTGGGTTTTTTTTCTTTATCACTATTAATAAAGCATGTTATCTTCATCCCTGCATGTGTTTGCATATTGATGTAAATTTGTTCAGCTATTCCGTCTTTAATTTTAGTTATATTAACGTCTCTTTTTAAAGCAACACTACGGCTTTTCTGGGGCTAACCTCGTAATTTTGAACCGCGAGCAGATGATGAGTACAACACCTGAGTTAGCACATGCATACACCTCTTCCACAAACTTTCACACCACACCAACGGGAAGACGTTTGGCCCCGATGGATTTAGCATGCACCAAACTGGCTTGCATGAAGGTTCTTCGGTGGAATCGGGTTTCGAACTTTAAACCTTCCACTTTGTTTCAAAGCTAAAACCTTACCACCAGGCCATCGCGGCCAGACTAGCTGCTCCATCGTAATTATCCCCCTCGGGGGCTCACCTACTATAGGTGTGTACGGGTATCCCTAGCCCGAGGTACCCAGGGATCTATACTCCCTTTATGTTTCCACTCCCCAACGCCTTCTGCTATCTGCTTAATTTTTTCCTTCTCTCGACGGCAAGCGAGGGAGCTCTCCATGAGAAGCTCTCACCGCTCTGTTTGCTTCCTGCTTCTCATGGACAGCCAAAACCCCACTTGTTGGCCGTGCGTGGCAACCAATTTGACAGACGGGTGGTGCACTGTGGTCCCCGGTATATCAATCGGCTGGTACCTAGTCACCTGAGTGGCTAGTCTGCTAGGGATCAAGCAAAGGGGTTACTCCTTGGGCTTGGCATTAAGGGTGGTCACTGTCCCCGGGGGTAACTCCCAGCGTACCAGTTAGCATTATGGTAAGTGCTGAGGCTAGGAATATCTAGAGCCAGTTACTGCCATCCCAGTAGGGCTCCGTGGTGGGCGATGCCACTGGGCCTGAATCCCCATCAATATCGTATGAGCCACAAAAACCTTTCTCCCTTCAGTGGGCATCTCACAGTACCAAAACCATTTGATACCTTTTTTTATTGTTAAGCGCGTTTCAACAGATAAAGAAACTTTTCACTCTGTATCACCTTTTTTGGTCGAAAAATCTCTGACTGGAAGCATTGGAGAAGTGGTATCCGTTCGAAAGCTCCGATCGGATGACCAACTTGTCGAAGTGCCGTCACGACAGCAATCCCATAAAATTCTAAAGCTGAAATCTTTTGGACCGATACCTGTTACTATTACTCACCATGGCTCTATGAATTCCTCGAGGGATGTTATTACCTACGGGGAATTATTTAATGTTCCTTTGGAGGAGATTACTGAGAAGTTACAAAATCAAGGAGTGACGCATATCCGGCGAGATGGACAGTTACAAATACTAAACATCTTATTCTAACTTTTAATTCTCCAAAACTGCCAGATTCAATAAAGGCCAGCTATTTGAAATTGCCTGTAAGGCCTTATATATATAACCCTTTAAGATGCTTCAAATGCCAGCGGACTGCCAGGCTAACTGCCGCAAGACATTAACTTGCGCCCGTTGTGCAGTAGTTGGCGATGAGAGTACTGAA
Organism: Argiope aurantia; assembly: GCA_026543865.1. Classification (NCBI taxonomy): domain Eukaryota; kingdom Metazoa; phylum Arthropoda; class Arachnida; order Araneae; family Araneidae; genus Argiope; species Argiope aurantia. Next base: position 111,967 of record JAPMOR010047153.1, on the reverse strand, counting down.
TGTTCATCGAAAGAGAAATGTGTGAACTGCAAAGAACATACTTCTTTCTCCCGTGATTGCCCTGCTTGGAAATTAGAAAAAAGAAATAGTCACAGGAAAGGTCAAAGAACAGGTATCTTTCCCTGAAGCTCGACGAATTGTGAGAGCTAGAACACCTGCATATGGAACCAGCTATGCTTTTTCGGTAAAGGGACAGCTAAAAACTGTGGGAATTCAATACGATACAAAAGATTTTAAACATGGTTCTGAATCCGATGTTTCAGTTGCAATTGGAGATACCGAATCCGATCCTAATCCTGATTTGGTTCCAATATCAACCAAACGCAATAGAAAGAAACTCAGGTCTACTTCTCAAAAATCTTTATTACTTAAGCTTTCGAAGAAAAATAAATCTAAAACAGATGGGAAAAAGTTGCCTTTGTTCACAATAAAGAATTCTCTCGCTTTGGGGCTAGCGACTGAGGGATTAGTCCAGAAGGACTTTCCGTCCTTATTTGGCATGCCCAATAGTCCTGATCATATTTCACTCCATCCGTCAGAAGAGGAGGAGGATTTTTCTATGAGTTGCGATGCTTCGCCTGCTCAAAACAGTGTTATTAAAGACAAACCTCCCATTCCACTTTCCTGATGGGTACCTACATTTTCTGGAACTGTCGGGGTCTCAGGTCCAAAATTGATGATATAAAGAACTTTATTAATCACTTTCATCCTTCTTGTTTCGCAATACAGGAAACTTTCCTGAACTCCGAAGTTTCTCTAAAACTCCGTGGTTACAATATAGTCCGTAAGGATGCAAACACAGGAATAAATAATTCTGGAGGTGTCTGTATCCTAACTTCTAATATTTTTCCCAGTACACCTCTTAAATTACACACTCTCTTACAGGCTGCGGCAGTTCAGGTTCATACAAGAACACTTGTTACAGTCTGTTCTATTTATTTGCCACCACATAAAGTGATTAATCAACAGCGACTTAACAATCTGATTGCCCAGCTTCTTTTACCTTTTCTAATACTCGGCTACTTCAATGGACACAGCACTTTATGGGGTTCTGACGGTACAAATTCTCGTGAGTGACAGATCGAACAGTTTATTTTAAATAACTGTCTCTGTCTGCTCAATAATGATGAGAAAACGTACTTCCAGCAGCCTTCACGTAGCTTTCATGATCTTGACCTTGCCATATGCTCTCCTGACATGCTACTATTTCTGAATTTCACAGTTGCAGGAGAGCTTTTTAATAGTGATCACTTTCCATTAATTGTTTCCCATGCTGATAGAGGCGGTGCGACTCCATCTCCTCCACGTTTTCTATTCCAGCGGGCAAATTGAACTGCTTTTATGCAACTTGCAGAGATCACCGAGGCAATGGTTAAAGTATCAGATATCACAGAAGTAATGCAAAAAGTTGCTGATTGCATTATTTATGCCGCTAATAGCACCATCCCAAAATATTCCCCTGCGTAAATTTCATCTGTTCAAAGCACCTTATATGTGGATGATCTCCAGATCTCCATCCAAGGTAGCAATATGCGCTCAATGGAACGTCAACTGCAAATTGCAGTTAATAAACTTATTGACTGGTGTGATCACAACGGACACTCCAGAAAAAGTTGTTGCATTCTCTTTTGCAGGAAACGGGGCCTTCATTTGGATCCTGAGATTTATATTTGGAATGTCAAAATTCCTGAAGTGGATGAATTTAAATTTTTGGTAATAATAGTTGATCGTAAGCTCACTTTCCTTCCGCATGTCTTACATCTGCGGAATAAGTATGACAGGTCATTGAATATTCTCAAGGTATTATCAAGAACCTCATGGGGAGCAGATTGTACATGTTTGCTTCGAATTTACGAAGCAATTATTCTTTCACGAATTGATTATGGATGTAATGTGTATGGGTCTGCAAGGTCTTCCGTTTTACGCAGACTGGATACCATACTCCACTCTACCTTGAGAATTTGTTCAGGAGCATTTCGAACCTCACCAGTAGAGAGTCTTTACGTTGTCTGCCACCAGCTACCCGTAAATTTACGGCGCCAAAAAAATCTCTGTTCTGTACTACCTTCGAGCTTTGTCAATCCCGAAACATCCTTTACACTCTTTGATGCTTCCTGTTCGTCTTCGGAGATTATACATAGCTCGACCTTCTCACATTCTTCCACTCTGTGAGAGAGTTAAATTACTCCTCGAGGATTCGGAAGTACCTGATGTGAGTATTTACACACTTGATTTATTCTCATTTCCTCCATGGGATATCGCTCAATTTTCCTTGTAAATACTTTTCATGGGTTTGTGAAACCAATAACGGCCTCTGTGATTTTTCAAAAACTTTTTAGTTCTCATCGCTGTCAGTATTCGAATCATATGCCAATTTTCACAGATGGTTCCAAATCAAATGATTATGTTGGATGTGGTATCATTTTAAATACACAAACGATCAGTTACCGCTTGCATACTTCTTTCTCAGTCCTTTCTGCTGAATTAACGGCTATTCTCTTTGCACTACAAACAATTGCTGTCTCTACTGAGCGCAAATTTTGTTTTTATACCAACAGCATGAGTTCTTTAAAAACACTCTCCCATTTTCATGGTCAAATTCATCCCACCGCTCTGGAAATTCTGGGTCTTTTAAGAACTCTGAAAAACAGGGAATACGAAATTTTATTTTGCTGGGTGACGTTGAGGTGACAGGAAATGAACAGGCTGACAACGCTGCGAAAATGGCGTCTTTATTTATGCAGCGTGAGGTACCATTTTACGATGCAAAGAACTCGTTTGCGCGTCCTATTTATTCTATATGGCAGGAATCGTGGGATCAACAAAGCAATAACAAATTACATTCTATCAGACCCACAATTACATTATGGACTGCGCTTCCAGTGCGTGATCTCGATGTCAAATTGACTCGACTACGCATTAGTCACACTCGCTTAATGCACAAACATCTTTTATTAGGTGATCGAGCTCCTTTTTGCTCTAGATGCCAAGATATTTTAACAGTTTTTCATATTTTAATTGAATATCCTGATTTTAATCTTCGTCATTTAAATTTTTTTAATTGCTCATCACTGGACATGCGAACATTGCTGGGGGGGGGGGAATCCTCACAAAAACATTTTTAAGTTTTTAAAAGCAACTGGTTTTTAGCACTGTATCTAAAACTCTAAATTAATTTTTATCAAACACACCACCGCATTGTTCTACAGTTTTATCATTGAACTTCATGCACCTTTTACATTATTATACGCTCTTTGAACTTTATATACAATTTTAGTTTTCTTATTGACCATATGTATGGCGCAGTAAAGCCTATTTCGGCTCTTGTGCCATTAAAACTAACAATCCAATCCAATCCATCCGTCGTAATTACCTAAATCTTTAAAAGCATAATTGAAAAACACAGTAAAAGTTATAAAAAAATATTATTTTAAAACTGATTCCTTTTAATCTCAGTTAAAATTATGACAAAAAACATAAAAATAATTTTAATTAAATAATTGAATATTAACTAAAAAGAAATGATTAGGACTGCCGGCACAAAAATTTCCCCTTGATAATATATGAGTCGACACTGTTCGTAATTAAGTTGATATTGAAGTGAATCGGATGGGCAAGGTTTTTGTAACCTCATGATTACCTATATCAAGAAAGCTTCCCAGTTGGCGTATTTGGACATTTTGTGGCCCAAGGCACCTCCATTTAATAAATTCATCCATTTAGTTTTACTTTTCTATATTTTTTTCAACTTCAGCACGATTTTTTTTATCTTAAAATATTTTAAATTTATATATGTTTATTTATTTATTTTTAATAAACGTGTATGTCATCGAAAAAAAATAACTAAAGTAATAAATTTCTTGAAGAATTCAACATAAATATTATATAATTATTCCTTTAAATATAAATAAAAGTATTTAATTATTGCAACAGATTATAGGGAATTTATTTCGTTTTTTTTACTATATTTTTTTATAATTTACCATCTATAATCAAAAAACTTACAACTCTTGAATAATCATAAATGGTTTAGTAAATGGTAAACAAGAATTGGCACCATGTGTACCAAATTCAATGTATAAACCTAACAAAAAATGCGTTCAGCCAATAATGGATTCTTATTTCTGTGATGAAGCCGATCCCTCAATGCGGCTGTTTACCTTTGAGCATGCGCAAGCAATTCAGTCGAAAGAGGAAAGCGGGAGTCTACCGGATTTTTTTTATGTGAGTACGTTGGAGTGTGAAAATGTTGGATTTGTGGAAAATGCGAATAAATTGTGGATTTAATCTGAATGAATCCTTTTTGGTTTTATTTATAAAGATGGATATATAGCGATTAAACAAAAGGCAATCAATAATGTTCTGACAACCGCAATTATTTTTCCATATTTCTAATCAAAAACTGAAACCCATTTTATAAGCTAGACATATCATATTGGTATCTCGTGTCTTCAATAGAAATAGTGCGTCTAAAACAAAATTCTTCATTACGATTTACTTAATTATTTAAATTCAACAAATCTTGTTGTAAGATCTGTGTTAAATAGAATATATTGAACTGCAAAACTTACTTGATCTGAATGAAGAAACACTCAATATATTCAACATCTATGAAATGATATGTGTTTTATTTCCTTGATTATTTTATTTTCCCTTTTTTATAAGTCATAAGAATTCTACGCGTGTTATTTTCGATAAATAACAGGTTTGACCTGTATTTCCATGTTGTTGTTGTTGTTGTTTTTTCAAGGATCTCTTTTTATTGGAGGATTTAAAATAATTTGGCAAAAGAATTTAGTTTTGTGCAAAATAATTTTTACATGGTAAGCTGCAGTCGTGCATTTTTCAGTTCAAATATAAAATTCATGCTCACTTATTCAACTATTTTTTTAGAAAATATATTTTTATTTGCATACTTAAGGTAATCAGAATAAATGTGTTTTTACTATGAAATGTGTTTTTACTATGTTTTATTTCCTTGATTATTTTATTTACCATTTTTTATAAGTCATAAGAATTCTACGCGTGTTATTTTCGATAAATAACAGGTTTTACCTGTATTTCCATGTTGTTGTTGTTGTTGTTTTCCAAGGATTTCTTTTTATTGGAGGATTTAAAATAATTTGGCAAAAGAATTTAGTTTTGTGCAAAATAATTTTTACATGGTATGCTGCAGTCGTGCATTTTTCCGTTCAAATATAAAATTCATGCTCACTTATTCAACTATTTTTTTAGAAAATATATTTTTATTTGCATACTTAAGGTAATCAGAATAAATGTGTTTTTACTATGAAAAAATCAGTCTCATTCAGCTGAGTAGTGTGAGTTTCAGCCACCCAGGGCGTTGATCAAATTCGACGTCCCCTTATTTAGGTACCCAAGTAGCACATCCTGTCACACAATATTATACAATATTGTGCAATATTATATTATATCAACAGTATTATACAATATTGCGAATCTTATTTAATGCCCTACAATCTTGCACAATATATTTGGGCTACTAGGGTATCGAATCCAAAAGATTTCAAAATTTATAAAATATTTAACGAACATTTCGGCAAGAAAAATATTTGTTGTTATGTTTTACACAAGGTACAAATAAAAGAACTATGTATGTTTGTTTTATAATATAGGGTAAGTTCGACCGAATCTGCCAAACGAAAGAAAATAATGCATCAACTCATATGGATCATAAAACACTACAGCAACTCTGCCCTATCTCTGATTGTCTGTATCTTATGTTGAATGAAATGAATATTCTACCAATCGAGAAAAATTTTAATTTCTAACATTTATGGCTGAACTATAAGAAAATAAACACAAATTTTAAGAGCATGAAAAATTCTGCGGGAGAAATGTTCCATCTTCCTCAAGATACTTAGATTAAAACCAAGTTACAAGCGCCGAAACCTTGGCGAAACACAAAATCAAACTGCCGTTAATACTGAAAACTGCAAATATTATTTTAACTGAAATAAGTAAAATTTACCAAATTCTTTTACATTCCATCTGCAATTCATCACTGAAATCGACGTCGATTTTAAAAAAAAAACTTGCGAGGGACCCGTTTTCTCTTCTGATTTTAATTTTCTGTCCATCTTAAGCCTGCTGTATTGCATTAGCTCCAAAAAAGAAAACTTTTAAACCAAAGAAAAAATATTTTGGACCATTATTATAACAATAGGTAGAGTATGTTCCAAATCTGATTTCACAATTAAATGAAATAATCCTAGTAAATCCACATTAATTAATTTATTTTTCTTGCTTGTTGACGCTATAAAAGCACATTCGACGTTCCTGTTCGTCAATTTCGACAGATGCCAAATGTAGATTGCATTTAGTAATTTCCGAATTTAGCTGTACAGTCGGTGTTAGATAGGCAAACTCATATGCCAAATTCCATAGGGTTGAAATATTTTCCGAATTTCAACAGTTATTCGAATTCAGACATTATTATTTCCCAAGAAGCATAAAATATTATACAGAATTGTAAAAATTGGCAGAATAATACAGTAAAATATAGTTTTATAATATTGAAGCACTGTAAAATTTAAGATTTTTGTTGACTTTATTGCATTATGATACTGCATAATGTCATTTTTCGGTTTTTAACAAATATTCTTAAAATTGATTAAAATCGTCCTTTCAGTAATTAAAATCAATTTTAACTCATCAACTAATTCTGATTTTTTTTTCTTAACCTAAATTTTCTTAACCTAGCCGTGCTTCTACTTTTCACTTACCTTTAGATTTGCTAAGGGAGCGCCATCTTATCCATTCAGCTAGCGAGACTTTGTAGTGTGAACACTGAATATAGTATAATGCAGTATTTGGTTTGATAAGAATATCATGCACTTCAATATCTAATTTTATATTATCCTTTTAATTTAATAACTATTTTAAAATTTCGAGTTAAGAATATAATTTGAAGTCAAAGAGGAAACGATTTCTTTTGTAACTTTGGTTTGTGAAAAATTATTTTTTTAATTTCTCATATATTTAAAAGTTATTACGTTTGAATCCAATTTCCATAACTTATTCTGTAAGCAAATTTTAGTTACAAATGAGAAACCTCTTTGATTTCAAATCATGTTTTTAACTTTAAACTTTAAAATTACTATTAAACGAAAATGGCTACCCGAAATTATATATAGAAGTCTGCAATATTGTCTATCGAACCAAACACAAAATTGTTTTATTGAATGCTCATGGTTCAAAGTCTCGTTGGCTCAATGGATAAAACATCACATGCAAATCATCTGGTCCTAGGTTTGAATATGAGTGAGATCTAAACTTAACTAATTTAAGTTTAAACGTACTCAAGATATTCTCTAAAATACATCTTTTTTCATACTTCGAAAGGTAATTATAATTACGTTTAAGAGTATTTGTACCAATAGGAATTAAGTTAGAAAATATCTGAACCTAATATTAACAATATAACAAGTCAACATGTTATACTGTTTAAAGTATAACATGACAATACTCGGCGCTGGTTGATCCATGTATACATAATATATTTCAATCTTTCGATGAGTAAATATAATATTTAATATCGAAATTTCATCAATAATTAAATGAATTTAATAGAACAGATGAGAACTTCACCAGTCATACTTAGCTGGCACTACTATCTTAAACTGTCCTTTCTCTTTCAATTATATAAAAAAATATGTTAAAATCAACCTCCATTCAAAATGGCAAGGTGAATGGGACCTCAAGAATACAAATAAGCTCCATTCAATTAGACACATTATTGATCACTGGCCCAGTCTATCTAATAGAAAGAATGATACAATTCTCACTCGTTTAAGAATCGGTCACACTCTACTCACGCACAGGCATTTGTTGCTGGGAGAACCCGCCCCTCAGTGTACAGAATGCCAATGCTAATTGTCAGTTCAACACATTCTAATTGATTGTCCAAATTGTGCCCGTTGCTTTCAGTCTTCCTCTATCATTTTGAAAGACATTCTTTACAAAAATAATCATCCAAATCTTTTCACTTTCTTAAAAATGATCGATTTTAACCATTTGATTTTTTTCAATGGTTCAATTTCAATTATTATTATTATTATTATTTAACATAAACATTGACAAATCATGACAAATGATAAGAAGTTTAAGATTATATATTATTATTATGATTAGTTTATGATTATATAAGAGTTTATAAACAAGGTTTTAATTAATACCATACGTTTGGCGCAGCATAATAAAGAATGGTTTATGCGCCACAAAACTCCACTAAATCTAAATCAAATCTACTTAGCTGAGTGTTTATATTACCGTATATTTTATAAGTTATAGAATTTTCTTTTTAAAAAATATTTCTTTAGTAACTAGACTAATATTTCTTTAGAATTTACTTGCCCACGACCCGCTTCAGCTCTGTGGCCATAGACAAAAGCCTATCCGCCACTTGGGTGCTTTAAAAAAAAAAAAGTTTGGAACCTATGTGGGATCAAGTAATGAATTTTGACCCCATACCCTTGTTAGCATGAAATGCCTATCGCTATTGCTTAACTATCTTCTCGAAATAATGCGGAATTCAAAATATTGAACTACCGTGAAGATTGTATAAGCTATAGGAATGGAAATAAGGATTACAAACGTCATTTAGTTAGCCAATCAATTTAAAATATTTCATTTTCGTTTTGCAAATATTTAAAGAATATTCTCTATAAATTATTTATTTCCTTTCCTATATATGTGCTCTGAATAGCAAAAACTGTTGTTGCAGATTTATTTTGAGCTGGAGAAGCAAAAACTCATTTTGTCTCTATATTTACGGCAGTGCGATAGCAACTGAAACACGAAATGCAGTATTTGCTTTTACTTCTTTGAGCAGTTTTTAAGGATTCTGGGAAAAAAAAATCTTTCTAAATTTGTAAAGAAACTTATATTAGCCCTTTTCTATTCTACTCTAATCTATTGTCTAAATAGTTTTGATTTTCATCAGATCGATTTTTAATAAGTTACTCTGGATTCGTTCAATTCCCAATTCAAATCCACCACAGTTTCTGGATCGCAGAGCAAAACGTTTGGTCTGCTGCACTGTTCGTGCATGCGATTTTGTTATGTATGATGTCATGTGTTAGAACAAACGTTGTTTGATATTTGCAGCTGTTTATACTGCCTAATTAAAATTGTAACATATTTAAAGCAGCTTTATGCATGATTAGTTGAATTTATACATTGTTTGCTTATTAGTAATTGATTTTTTTGCTATGGAATCTCGTAAGGAATCTGGTCGTCAAAAAAGAAGATTAAAAAGAACATTTAAATTTCGTCCAAACAAAATTACGAAGGTGCATCCTTCAGGAAACCGTCTCAAAGGTAATGTTTTATTACTATATTTAAAACTGTAAATAAAATGGGTACATTTTGATTAATTTTGGAATACATTATTTTCTAGTTTGCACTCTAAATTATCATTACATTATTTTTTTTAATTTCTATAATTAAACTATTTTGGCAATTATCTTGGATCCTTTTACCTTTCTTAATACAGACCTCACAGAAGTGATTGTGTTGTAAGAATTTCCCTTCTCTTAAAATTGTGATATGGTTATCTAACACATACCAGGTAATGCAGAGTAATCTGTTTTTTGATATCAGCAAAAAAAAAAAAAGTTGCATTTTTTTAATATACACAGTTTGATTTAAATAAATTTAGGTCAACCCTAGGGCTAATATGGTTATGCTACCTACAAATAAGAAATAGAATTCTGAATCAATTATTTATATACCAAAAATTCTGATAGATGAATTATAGATAATTAATTTATGATAATAAAGAAACATTTCAATTGCATATTAAAGATGCTGTTTGAACTATATTTGCTTACTATTTAATTTATACTATTATTTTACATAAAAGTATGAAAAATCTGATATATAAATTTGGTATTTAATTTTTTTTCCAAAATAAAATATACAATTAAAAGATTATAATACTAAATAAAATAAAAATATTTTATTTTAAAAATGTTTTATCTGTAAGAATGATAAATAAGATTTTTAAAATTTTCTGATTGTTATTAAATTTGTGATTTGTAATTCGATTTAATATATCATTAAGTGCGTAACTAATATCTCTCTCTTTCTCTCTCTCTCTCTCTCTCTATATATATATATATATATATATATATATATATATATATTCAGATATCTTTGAAAGAATGGAATGCATATGTAGAAATTAATTAATAAATGTCCATGTGTTTATACATCTTGAATGTTCGTTTCCTGGCATTTATTATCAGCTAATTGAAGGCTTAAGTTGAAGAATATTTTTTCTTGATGAGAAAGAAAAATTGAATCGGTAATTAGGTATTTGTGTATTAATTCATACTTAATGATTAATTGCAGTCACTGATTAATTATCAAAAATATAATGTCTATCCATGTGTTATGTTGCAATCTTATGCCATATATAAAGCTAAAAATTTGTCAGTGGTCTGCGATTAAGACACAAATACTTAAATCTTAACAATGTTTACATTTCCAATAAATAAGTTCTTTGAACGGACTGAGAAATCTAGGTAGTACATTTTTATGCATACATAAAAATTAAAGAAGATAATAGTAGATGTAGTACTTTGCAACATGAAATGGAATAAAAAATCTTTTTCTATAAATATAAATAATTTTTTCGGATTTTATTTTTTTTACAAGAATTTATGGCATACTTTTGGATTTAAATGTGCTTTACTTTCCTGCAACTCTACCTCTGAAAAATACAACCCCCTCCCTTCTTTTCTTCTTGTATAATTCCTGATGTGCAGTATTTAAAATCCTTTCAGAATCTATGCCAAATCCTTCACAATTGATATTATCTATCAATAAATTTTCCTTAAACTCATACAGCTGTGTCAAGGCTTTATTGTTATAAGAACCAATGAATCAAAATTGTCTGCTTATGTCTTTTTTTTCTGCTATTTTCCCAGATATAATTGCTGTTTTTTTATTTTTAAAATTCTTTCTCCTTGTTTAGTTTTTGCATCTAAAATAATTGCTATGTTATTTGCTTTGGAAGAAATATCTGACAACCTGTAAAAAAGTTTATCATTTATGCATATTCTGTAAATCTTTTGCAATCCTTAAAATTGTTTTATCCTTGTAGTTATCCATTGATTTTGTTTTTAGATATTTCTAATTATTATTATTATTTTTTTAATGTTTCACTATTATACTTTGTTAGATACTATCTCATCATAAAATTATTGATAATGAAAAAGCAGGTAATGCGATCATATTGACAACTATTTTAACTAATAATACTATTCCTGTAATGTGATTTTAAGAGGCATTTTATTTGTTCATTATTTGTTTGTTTCACTATTAGAAATGCTTTTTTGCATAATCAACTTGATTTTATTTATTCTAATGCATGGCTTTTATACATTCGACTTATGTAAAATACATATGCAACTGTGAATTAGCATTTGAATTAGGCTGTTTATCATTTAGCATAAAAACAAGTCTTCTTATGATAGAGGAATTGAAGCTCAAGCTTTTGAATTAAATTAAGCATCACAAATTCTTTATTATTATTTTATTATTTCTAAGATCAATAAATCTATTGATTGTCCTCTTTGTTTTTATTTCTTTTTCTTTTTCAGACTTTTACTACTTTCCGAGTAGAAGTAAAGGCACAGAATTAACACCTTGACTGCCATTGAGGTCATTTTTGACTGGCAGGCCATATAAATTGCATTGCAAAAAATTCAGCACTATAGTCAATGTATTAAGATTAGTAAATGATCACCAGAAACAGTTATTCTGTCAAAATAAGATTATTTAGATTATTAAGAGAAAAATGCTTTTACCTGTCTATGTTTGTCTTTTTAATTTTTGTAGAAAACTAGCATTTTTCAATTTATTATGAACTCTTTTGTTGAGATATGGTATTAAAAACAATAAAACTGAATTAAAATTTTTTTAAATTTGAAATATCTTTATTTAGGGGGGTAAACAATCGCATGAAGACACGATTTTTCTTTTTTTAGGTATTGATTGCCCAAAACCTAGAAGTGGACATCGGATAGTAGCTGTTGATGGAAATATATATGCATTTGGGGGTTACACTCCTGTTGTTGAAGGAAATAATATGGATCATATTCTTTTTAAAGAAGTAATATTTGTATACTCTGTTGTGCTCAATTTTTGTAAATGTTTGCTACCTGTATAAAGGTTTTCTTGCCAGATTTAAGTATTAAGTTGTTGTTTTCTTAATTTACATATATTATAAATATTTTAAAATTAAATAAATGCTTTCTTACTCCTGATTTATTCAATAATTAGTGTTTTAAATTTCTCTAAAAAAAATGAATTATTCTAAATGAGAGCTGAAAATAATTTAAGGTCATTTTTTTATATCAGAAAATCTTAAATTTGTTATTATGCCAATTTAATATTCTGTAATTTTTTAATTTTTGACTGTAGTCTGTAAAATATAATATGGTTATATGTGGGAATAAGCTTTTCATTTTATATTTAAATGAAACTATTTATACATATACAGTATCTACTAATACAGAAATAACTCTAAAATGAATAAAATAATGAACTTGCCTTTTAGAGAGTTTATTTTGTATGTATGTTTGAAAAAAAAAAAGGAAATTTAAGTGATAATATTGTTATACTGAGATAAGTGAAAAAAGATTATAAGAAATGATTTATTTCCAAATAATTTTTAGCTATTATCAGATATCATGTTTAAAGTTTATTAGATACTTGTCTTGCAATTAAAAAAAAGATATCTGATTGAAATCAGATTCATTTATTACTGTGGTTTCTATCATACATAAAGGACTAGCTGTTTTTTTTTTTTTTTTTTTTTTTTTTTTTTTTTTTTTTTTTTTTTTTTGTCTTTTTAAAATAAGGAGTGTTGAGATTAAAAATTAAATTAGAAATGTTTCTTTTTCTTTTAATTTTTGCATTTGAAGAAAACTCTTGTTGCTGAAAATGAAAGGATGATCTTAAGAAAATGATGTGCATATATGTATTTCTTTAATTAATTACTTTATTATTTTTTTAATTCTATCTTTCAGCTTTGGAAGTATAATTGTGCCTCTAAAACGTGGAAATTGCTAGAAACTACTGGAAAAATGCCTGAAACACTGGCTTCACATTGTGGTAAATTTATTTATTTATTCAATATTAGTTTAGAAATTATATTCAATATTTCATTTGACACTGCAGATAATATACAATGTACTGTATTTTCTGTTTCCTACATTCAAAGCATTGTAGTCAAATTAAATTTACCTGACTTCATGAAAAAGCTTGAATTCATATACTTAGATATATAATATAATAATGTATAAAATTGCAGGGAAAGCATAGACATTCTTTATAATATCCAATTATTTTAAATATCTATTACAGAATATGCTCAATATCAATATTGTTATTCATAAATTTTTTGAAAATTGAAATGTTGTTATGGCATCAATGAGTTTTATATTGCTGACAATGCTTTAAATTTGTATCCATTTTTTTAAGCTTTAAACTAATGCATTGAATTGTATTCATAAACTATCTTGGCAACTCATTGTTTATACTTTTAAAAATAAAATTGTTTCATTTTACCTTGGTAAAAAAATTATTAAATTTTCTGTAAGTTTTGAAGAGAAACAAAATTTCTTAAATTAAAAGAAATTAAAAAATGTATATTGAATTTCTTTATATTTGATTACTTATATCAATATGCATATATTTATTAATAAGGGACACTTTTTTGTTTTGATGGGATGCCCTATTTCTATTTACCATCAATTTGCATTAAAAAAATATTTTAACCATAAAGTAGGTTATGATAGAATTTAGAATGAATAGATAATTGATATAAATAGAATTAATAAAAAATATTCCAAGATTAATTCCTTGACTGAACATCATCATCTAAATTGTGTTATATTCTAATATAGACCAAAGACCTAGTTTTCTACCCAAACTTGTAATTTCATCATAATGGCATAAAAGTATGTTTTAAACAATCAAAATGCAAATGATCAAAACTTTGAAATTTTCAAGTCTTTATAAAAACTTTTTCACTATCAATCACTAGTTTTTTCCTATCATCTTAGGTTTTCTTTTTATTTCATTTCTATAACTATCTCCCATGTTAAAACCATATATGATGTTTTAACATTTTTAATATGATCAATATTAAAATTGGTATTTGTTTTATATTGTTGTTGCTCATAATGAAAAATATAATTATACATCAAAGTTAAAATGTATACAAAAAAAATCATATACTTAAGCAAATTATCTGAAAATATTTTTTTTCTTTTCATCCTTCTCCAGCTGTACTGTTAGATAATCATATGGTTGTTTTTGGAGGAACTGGCATTCCTTTTGGAGAAACTAGTAGCAATAGCACTTATATTTGTAATTTAGAAACATTAGAATGGACACCATTGGAAACTAATGGATTTAAGCCTGTTGAACAATATGGCCAGGTAAATATATTATCAGCGTAAATGTCAAATTTTTCTAGAATGATTAATATTTAGATTTTATATGTAATGATATTTTAGTATCTAATTTAATCCAAATTTATTTCCTACATTTTTGCATAATTCAGCCCATGTCATAGTCATTCTAAAGTGTTCTCTTGTTTCCTGATCCCATTCCACTTTTTCTGTTTAATTAATTCAACTGAAGCTTTGTAAAAATAATTTCCCCATCAATTCCACGTGCTGAGTGAAAATGATCCCTCCGTTGCCCTTCTCAAAGTCAACATGTATATTGAATCGACATGTGACGGAAATCTCATGTTATATAAGACTAGATACAAAATGTGCTGTTGGCCTTCATTTTTCTCCTTGTGTTGTGTGTGTGTTCTTCACTCCTGCTTGTAAATAATGCATGCTTCTACTGGATAAAATAAAACGACGTTAAGAAATCGAAAGTCTCTTCAAACCTGCCTTCTGCTTTTAAGAATTATATGCTTATATATGTATTAATTTTTATGAAGCAGAATGCAGTTTCAAAGACTGTGAAAAGACTTTCGATGCCATGATTTTGTTTTATTTCATCTTGGAGAACTGTGGAACCGCGCATTATTTACAAGCAGGAGAGACGAGCAACACACAACACAGAACAATACAAAAAGAAGTGAGGAAAAAGCTCTTGAAAATTTTATCAATGACCTTATATAACCTGAGATATAGATTGGGAAAATATTTCTTTACAGTGCTAATACATTATTAAGATTTCGATAGGGATTTTTGCTATACGCGTCGACGAGGCTAGGGAAACACAGGGATCTTTTAAAAAAGAATTTGTCTCGTCAGCGGTATTTGTCCCTTCACTCAGAGTGTGGGAAAGTTAGGCTTCTAGCCGATTCAACAATTTTACAAAGCTTCTCTTGAATTAATTAATTAGTAAAAATGGAATTGGATCAGGAAATAAGAGAATATTTTAGAATGAAGTTACTATGGGATATATTAAGATAAAACCTTGGAAATTAATTAAATTTTAAAATATTATTACAACTCCCCCCCCCCCCACCGAACACGTGGAAGTGCGTCAGGGCCCTCGACACACAGCCATACCTCATAGTGGTGTTCAAGTAAGAAAAATTAAAATTTAAAGGCATATTAAAAGTGATACCCAAGTTTCCATTACCTTTGCATTAATATAAAAATCATTTTTAACAAAATTATATAAAGCATGAAAAAGATAGTGATATGTGTAAAAATATTAGATGAACTTAAATATTCAACAATACCAAAAATATTAAAATGTATAATATAAAAAGGATTTTCTGCAGAAACTCAGTCTATTGTCTCTCAGTCTGTCTCTATTTGGTGAGGAATGTCTAAAGAATGCTTGCACACAGAGTCCATTAAATTGTAGAAGGCTCACCAAAATTATCAAATTGGATGTAAAATAATGGAATAATAAATTGAACTTATTTAATAATAATATATCAACATAGTTCTGATTTGTGTATGTAACACTTGAATCTGAAAATAATAATATGAGATTAAAAATACTCTTATTATGACATTAATACTCAAAACAAATAATATAAAAATGTGCAATTTTCAAAGAAAATCTTTAACCCTCTAGTTAGTCAATTAGTGAATAGTTCAATCTTGTCCACCAATTTCTAGCAGTTGGTGAAACTTAATGACCCAAAATTAGGACATCAAGAAGGGGGGGGGCGTAATTATTATTCTCTCTCTACTCTCATCCAGGAATATTTGTTTCCAAAGTGGAGAACAACGTATCCAAGATAAAAATAGAAAAAGATAGAAATTAATTGTGAGGTTGACCCTATGCTCACATCTCAATAAGACTGAGGTATTTGAATTTATACTGCGATGACGCCTATAACATCATTTTCATGAAGAAAAGAAAAACTAACTCTTTTGAGTGGAGACAATGGGCCAGCCTAAGTTGGGGATTACGTGGAAAAAACATGGGAAATGAAATGATTTGTTTTAAATTATTATTCATGACTTAATAATTTTAATTTTTCTGGAGGGTAATATGTTCTTAATTTTGATACATGGACAATATCAGTCGCTTTGTTTGTTAATGCATTTGGTTTAGTTATTTCATAAGTTACATCTGAAATTTTAGTCACTATTTCATATGGACCTGAAAATGCTGGAGACTACGACAGGTGACGGAAAGCTGTTTTTATATTGAGATTATAATATAACAAGGAAATGACGTCGAGATCGTGATTATTCAGCACAGGTAAGGAGCCAGAAAACTTTTTATGATGACAAGGAGCGCACATGATGATATGGAGCACAAACACAAGGGTATTTATTGAACAACAAAGCCGGAATGTCAGGCGAGGTCACAGGTTACGGAATGCAGGGTATATTGCATCGGTTGGCATGGGACTTCGTCATGGAACGACGTAGCCGAGGGAGCTTCGCCATCGGAGACAGCGTGGCCGCACCAGTATGGAACCAACTTCGATGCACAGCGAGCTGCGGAGACGCAATGCAACGTTGGAGTCTCACTCGTGGATTTAATTTTAATTCTTTTAGTTCATTTGACAATTTTTCACAGGAAACTATCCTTGTCGGCTCTTTAATATGTAAACATTATTTTATGTGAAGTAGAATGCAGTTTCGAAGACAGTGAAGAGACTTCCGATTTCGTGACGTCGTTTTATTTCATCTTGGAGAAGCACGCATTATTTACAAGCAGGAGCGACGAGCAACACACACAACACAGAAAGAAGTGAGGAAAAAGCTCTTGAAAATTTTATCCCTGGTCTTATATAAAGCTATTATATTATTAAGATTACAGGGCTAATATATTATTAAAATTTCGATAGGGATTTTTGCTACACGCGTCGACGAGGCAAGGGAAACACGGGGATCTTTTAAAAAAGAATTTGTCTCGTCAGCAGTATTTTGTCCCTTCACGCGGAGTGTGAGAAAGTTAGGCTTTTAGCTGATTCAGCAATTTTACAATGCTTCTATTGAATTAATTAATTAGTGAAATTGGAATTGGATCAGGAAATAAGAGAATATTTTAGGATGAAGTTACTATGGGCTAAATTTAGATGAAACCTTGGAAATTAATTAAATTGAAATTAGAGTTTAAAATATCATTACATATATATATGTTATTTTGTATTTGTTCTTTTTTTTTAAGCATGTCCTCGTTTTTAAAAGTTTAATATTCTAAGTGTTCTGATTGTCTTAAACTTTATTTTGATTGTTTTATCTATGAGTCAAGGTTTCTTGTTTTAATTTAATTATTAAAGCTCTGAATTTAACAAGAATTTTACCAAGAATGTATATTATTTTCCATATTAAAATTGTAATTTTCCTTCTCGTAGGCTATGTTAATACACGATAGAAAGATGTATGTTGTTGGTGGAACTACTGGATTTGCCTATTCCATTGATGTTCATTGCTTAGATCTTGAAACTAAAGAATGGGATGTTCTAGTAAATAAAAACAAAACACCTTACAACTGGGTACCTGAAGCTAGGTAAAACTTTAATTAATAATGTGCAGAAAATAAAATGAAGAATCACTTTTATATTGTTATCTTTATTGTTATTCAAACAAAATTATTAAGGCAACTAATGCATTTTAATCAAAAGCATCTCTTTAAAAACGTATTTAAATACTTTTATTCCAAGTCCTTGAAGCACTAAGATATTTTACAAATTAAAAGTTACAACAATTAAAAGGTTATGATGCCAGTCAAATTCCTAAAAAATACATAATTTTCTTATATGTGCTTTAATGAATGTATAATTTTGTTTTATATGCATGCATTTCTAACATGTTAATTATTTGATTGGCTTTTTTCATATAACTATATACAAGGTATATTACATTGGTTATTTTACATTTTCATTTTTCTTAATTGTAAATATTTTTTAGGTATCGGCTTGAAATTGCAATGCATGATAATCAAATATTTGTATTTGGAGGAGGAACAGCATTTGAATCATTTGATTTTAAAGAGGTATGCTTTTATTTTGACCCTTCCCTCTTCTATTTTCATTGCAAAGATTTTTATTATTATGTTATTTTTCATTTAAAAATAATTTTTCAGGTACCTGTTTTTAATATAGAAAATTGTTCTTGGAGCAAGACTCCAACTTCTTCAGGTTGGTGTATTTTATTTATTTGTTTTAAAAGTATAAAATGCCATTAATTTTTTTATGTTATTTAGTTTTTAAATTTTACAGTGGAATCATTTTTTAGTCTTTTTATATAATGAAAAAAACATTTAAGATTCATTTATAAATTGAATTGTATTACAAATATTTATTTCATTATAAATTGAATTGTATTACAAATATTTATTTCATTATAAATTGAATTGTATTACAAATATTTATTTCATTATAAATTATATTCATAAAATTTGTATATATTTAGAAAAGTATACTTAAACATTGTGTTTTTGTGCTTAATTTCATTTTTCAGTACATTATTAATATGAAGCAACTATCAATCCAGAAATAAACAATATGAAAATTATCTATATAAAATTTCCTGAATCTATATCATAAAATATACATTGTATTTAGAGAGCACTAATGCTGCTACAACTAAAACACAAATGTGCTTAACCAAAATAGAATTAGAAATAAGTTTACAGTCAAAATTCAAAAATAAAGATAAAATGAATCTGGACCGAAGACTTTTTCAAGGGTCACCCTCAGGCAAGAATTCAAACCAGGGATTTTTTCTGTGAAGGGTCTGACTCTCATCCAACAAACTGGCCCTTCGTGACCCGAAAATCCCAGAAAATTGAGGTTTTGGAGACAAAAATTAATATCGCAAGAATAAAATCATTTTCAAAAAAACAATCCAGATAAAAACACAGCAAATCACACCACAAAATACCATGAAAAAGGAACCAAAATCATTTAAACCAGAAAGCAAAGTACTTACTAATTGAAAGTATAATTCCAAAAGACAATGTGAGGTATAAACTTGTTAGTGCAAATGCACTTCGTTAAATTGAACTAAATTTAAATTTTCCACATTTACAGCTATATATGCTTACCACGTTTTGTCATAATGTAATGTCATCAAAGTTGAAGCACCATCTGTTGAGTCATAACTCAAAGCCAACAAACCGGAGGAAGTCAGAAATCAGACAGTCCTTCTCTTATCAAAACCTCTATATTGCAAAAGTTTTTGGAGAATTCATTAATAGTTAAGTTTTTAATGAAATTGTTTGTTGCTAAAATATACGAACTTTTATTATTGCATATTTTTTTAATCCTGTTAAATTGTGAAAAAATCAAATTTTTGAAAATCTTAGAGTGTAAATTAGAATGGTAGTTACTAAGTTTTATTATTTTAAAGTTAAAATCATTCCTTTTATCAAAAATACCTATTAAAGTTTTTCCATTATCAATTTCAATATTTAAATCTAAATAATTAGCTCTAAGTTGATTTTCGTTTGTTTGAGTCAAAACTAAATCCTTTGGGTAACAATTAATAACATCACTAGGATTATCCAAATTTAACAAAATTAAGTCATCAATGTATCTCCAGCCTATTATTAAGTTGTGTTTAATTATTTCTTTTTCATAATAATGTAGGAAAATATTGGCTAACGCACTTGAAAAGGCTGTTTCCATAGGAATCCCCTTTATTTTTTTATAGAAATTAATCCCATTAAAAACATAGTTTTCTTTAATATTAAATTTACACAACTCTAGCCAATTACTTTTTGTAATAATATCTCTATTTAAATATTTGTCATATATAATAGTTCAGACTTCTATTAACTTTTCATGAGGTAGATTAGTGTACAAATCTTCAAAATCATAAGTATTAAGCTTATAAATATTGCTTTCTTTTAGAAATTCCAAAATATCTATATTACTATTGATAATAAAACTATCTTCATCTTTAATTTTGTCTAAGACAATTTTCAAGTATTTAAAGAAATGTTTTCCAGTATAGTAATTGTAACTACCGGTGCTACAAGTTACTAATCTAAATTTTATTGGTTTTTTATGAAATTTTATTGTTGGGAATAGGTAAGGGTAGTTTAAAGAGCAAGTCGTAATTTTAGTTTTTTTAGCAAAAGCTAGCATCCTTTTATACGATTCCTTTTTCTCGGTGCTATTTAATTTGTAAGTTGAATTGGAGTTATATTCATTAATTAGAAGTTCTTTATAATAATATTTACAAATTAAACTGAAATTATTTGCCAATTTATCTATTACTGTAACAACAAATCTCTTTTTTAAATTTTTTTTTTCTTTTTTCAATGCTTTGTTGAAATAAATTCCTCATTCTTTAGTTCTAATGTTATCTGCATTAAATTTTGTTTTAATTTCTTCTAAAATCCTTACTTTCCATTCTCTGAAACCCTCTGGAGGCCAATGGTATTTCCTAGATAATTTGGAAATAAAAATATCCAAATCTTGTCCGATAGAAATTAAGATTTTTTTAATGTTTACTCTTTCTCTCAATCTAAATTTTGTTCCCCTCTCCATCAAATTTCTTAAAGAGCTAGACTCTATAATTTTTAAATTCCCTGTTATAATATGTCCTTTGTCAGCATCTCTATAATCTTTATAATTGTCTTTGCTGCAATTACAATCTGTCTTATCTATCTTATTCAAATTTTTACTATAGTAATTATAGTTACAGATTCTTTTTCTTAAAGTTGCTGAATAACTAATTGCTATTGAAGCTATTGCATTATCTTTTAAGGGAAAAAATTCTTTACTGTTGTGCACAATTTTTGGTAACCCGAGGTTTCCAAAGCAAATATCCAAAAATCTCACCACACAGTACTCTTTATTTAAATTACTTTTATTTTTAAATAGTAAATCGTTTTTTCCTATATTAAGCTTGAATTTGATTAGATCCAGAATTATGAATTTAGTGAATAAATTTTCAAACTCTAAATTTTTTGTCCATAAGGAAACAAAGTTTTTAAATTACATATATAAATATTTTCCAAGTCTAATATTAAATCAATAATATTATCTACCAGAATGTAAATATTAATGTTATCAAAATTATGACATTGGAAGTGTAATAGCTCATAATCAAAAGACTCATTTTTAATAAAGTTTTTAATAGCAGATCTGTGGCCATTTATTCGTTTATTTAATTCAGTACTAGTTTGACCTATGTAATTCAAATTACATTCTGTACAATTTAATAAATAAGATTTTTGTTTTTACAGAACAAATCCAAATTTGAAATAATTATATACTTTTGTATTGAGTAAGTTAATTATCAAAAAAGAATATGTGTAAATTTGCTTTGTTCTTTCACATAGTTCTCATTTAGAAATCTGTGTTATACCCTGAGTCTTGTTTAATAATTTATTCTGTCTTGCTTTAATTTTTTTTCCCCGTTAAATCATCTGAAATTTTTTTATAGAATTTCCAGAACCTAGACGATGCCATGGCTGTGTGCAGATGGGGACTGGTAAGTTTGAATGTTTAAGTGTATTTGAATGAAGAACTTGTTAATTATGTAATCTAAAATAACTGCTACAAATTTAAATATAATATATATATTTAAGTAAAATAAAGCTCGTTAGTAGAAACCAATTCAAGTGCATGCTATTTAATATCGGGGATTTATTTCGTGTTGATTATTAATATTATGAGCATTCTATAAAGTGAATGAAAATGTTTAAATATATTATCCATTATTTTTAATCAGTAATGAATAAAAATGTAAGTTAGTAAACCAAAATTTCCTGATTTTCTGACTCCATGTTATTCATTTGTTGAAATTGAAACAAAATCTTTTTTCAGTGTTTCTTACCAGATATATTTTTTTGTGATTGACATTATAGCATTTTAAAATATAATTGAATGTATCAAATATTTAGTATGTAAAAGGATTCACAATTTCTATCTTTTTACATTTAAAGGTAGTTTTTCCTTGATTATTTTATTAGTTTTCTGGAAATCATTTCTTAATCTTTGAGAAATTTTATAGTGGTTTGTTTTTGATTTTATCAGCACTGATCTGCTAAAAGGATTTTTTATTATCATTCTTTGAAGTTTTAATAAATCAGACAAATTTTAATTAGTAAATTAAAAATTTTTTTTAATGTATGTATGCATATCTCCTCTTTCATCCACTACATTTAAATTTCATGTTTGAGTTTTAAAAAAATTAATGATAATATTTATATTACATTATATTTTAAAAAGTTACTCAGTGTATTTGTATGACATATTTCATTCTTTTTGATTACTTATTTTTTATATATTTATGAATATTTATTATTATTTTTTACCTTGCTTTTTGATAATGTTGTGTGTTTAAAAACATTGAAAATATTTTTAAGATTCTGAATAAAATACTAAAGCATCAACTTCTCTAAATAAATTATAAATATTTCAGTGCATGATAAATTATAATACTAACTCTGATAAAATTCTTAGTGCATCATTAATTTCTGCTTCTTTTCTCAGATGTGTATATTTGTGGTGGATTCGATGGTTCTGTGGCCTTTGCAGATATATGGAAATTTGATTTAATTACATTTCAGTGGAAAAAGCTCTCTGCAACTCTGCCAACTCCTATATATTTTCATTCTGCTACTGTATCAAAGGTGACTTTTCTGTTTTTTCCCCAACATATAAACCTTTTCAATACAAACTTGCTTAAAATGTTATTGGCTATTTATATAACTTTTCTGCTCTCATCAAAACATATAACTATTTTGATAATTTTCCTTTACTTGTAAATAATATTTAATACTATATACAAAAGTTATTAGAATTTTGAACTCTTAAACTCTGCTTAGTGTAGAGTTTAAGAGTTTTGATATTTTATACAAAAAAAAAGTCAGAAATATTTTGAATATTTTTAAACTTCAGAAATGTAGCATTTATATTATTTTCGTGGAAATCTCTGGAGAATTTCAAAATATTTATATCAATAATTCACCGCAGAATTGATCTGCATTGTCAGGATACCTTTTTTTACTTTTTATGATTGCTGTTTTATAAAATTTAGATAAGTAACATTGAATTTATATATTGAATTAAGTATAATTAAAATAGTTTCTTGCTTTTTTCATCGTTAAAAATTTATAACAGGATTATTTTTTAAAAAATCTTCTTACTTCCTTAAACAAAAGAATAAATTAATAAGTATACAATTGGTTTCAAATACTTCTCGTAAGTTTCATGAGTAAAATCAAGCAATGATGAATGTACACATTATCATTTGTACTTCATTTTTATACAAATTTAAAACATGCTCTTTCATCTGTTGGAAATATTGCCTTATTAAAATGAGACAACGAATGCTTGCATATTTATTTAAGCACTAACAATTTTTGTGAAAGAAAAATTTCATAAGCATTGAAAAACAGAATCGTAAAATTTATTAACAGAAAAAATAAAATTTATATAATTTGGTGAATAACTTGAATACCTAGAACTAAATGAACTACTTATAATTTAAAATAAACATACAACTAAATGTTTTCCTCTTATTAAAAGTTTGGTTTTATAATAAATTGTAATTCATTTTACATGAAGATTATAAACATCTAATAAATAAAGTTAAAGTTAAAATAAAGTTATGATTTGTCATATATTTTCATCAAACACAACTAATTGGTTAAATATAAAATGTTCCAAAAATCATTCTCACATAAAATGTTTCAAAAGTTATTATATAAATTTATACAAATTAATATGTTCCATTGTCCTATTTTTCATTCAGTCTGCTTTAACACAGTTCCAACATTGAAGTTTTTAAGTAAATTAGCATGAAGTCTTTTTTTTTTGCATACATATTTTTAAAATTTAATATATTGTATGCATTTTAAAAATATTTTTTACAGGCTGGACAACTTTTTATATTTGGTGGTGTGAATTGTATCGCTAACAACACAAGAACCAATGAACTTTTTTCCATGTGGCTGAAAATTCCATCCTTGGCTGCTATGAGCTGGCAAGCTATTCTACATTATGTGCCACATATATCACGGCTAGATAAGAAAAAATTATATGAAGCTGGAATTCCTTTTCAATATATTAAAGAAATTGATTTTGATTCCCCAAATGGAACAACCATCACACGCTGTTGTAACCTTTTAGAGTCATAGCCATAAGTAGAATACTTTATAAATACCAATTTCAAAACCAAGTCTACTGTTGTTCTTCTGAAACTTCAAATTTTAGGTTTATTGCTGAAAAGTTGTTAACAAATAGGAATTGGCTGAATTATGTATGTTTAAACCATAGTATCTAAATATAAACAAAATTTAAGGTAAAGTATTTTTCATATATTTCAAATGTTTTTAATTATAATTTATTACGAACTGTTTAATAGGACAATCATGGAATCTTCATAGATATTTATTTTTTGGTTATTTAAAAAAATACATATGTTGTAGTTTTTACCTTTTAAAGTAATTGAAAATAATTTTTTCATTTTTTAAAAAAATATTTTCAACTACAAATACTATTAATAATAACTAAGTTCCAGTGGGAATGTTTTTTGACTAATTATAAAGTATATTTTTTTGTGATTTCCTTTAAGGAAACAAATTTCGACATCTAGGTTAACTAGTGGTGGATTAAGGTATTTTGTGGCCCTAAGTAATGCTTATTTACGACACTCGTCTTTTAATAAGATAATCAGTTTACTTTTATATTTCAGTATACTTCTAACCTGTTAATGATTCATTTTACGTTAATGATTTTTATTTTATTAAATTTGTGAATTTGTTTTTATTTATCCATTATGACTCCAAATTGTATTGTTATTGAAGCATATGTTCAATTTTATAAATATTCTAAAAACTAATGTAATGAAAGTAATGAAGCATATAGAAATTTGACCAACTATACTGGTGAAAGTGCTTTATTACTTTAATATTTTTCCTTCATTCATAACATTTTTATTTTTTACCAACTATTGAATTTGGCAACTAGAAAAATACTTTTTATTTGACCCTTATGTATAGGCTAGTCATCTGCTTAGCGTACTTAGTTCAAAATCTGCCACTAGGTATAATTTTCCTTAAAATAACTGAAAATAATTAATAGAGTTATTAAAAATACTTCACTCAGTCATTGTATCCAAATATTTCTACTGTAAAAAAGACTCTTAAAATAGAAAAATATAAATGTAAATATACATTTTAAAATTAAAAGTATTTATATTAGTGTACATATGTGCTATATATTTATTGCCACTTTCTTATTTAATATTTAAATAATATATCCTAATAATAATAAAATTAAGCAAAAGTTGCTGTTAGATATCTAAAATATTCCTCAATAACTTTATTATTAGGTTCTAGGTGATAAATGCTTATTTGAAATATGTATAAAAGCTTGTGACTGGATATGTATGTTTTGAAAGTTATGCAGAGACCTCCTGATTGATATATGATCACTGAATGAGCATGAAAATTGTAAAGGCAAGATTTAATCCAAATTACTTTCATTTGAATTTCTGTGAAAAAATATCTATTACAAATTATTTTGCTTATATTTTTTCCTGTTCATTGGGAATTTTTAGTTGCAATGACTACAGTGCATGCTTATCTTTTAAATTCTTTCATAAAAGTTGTTCTAAAACTAAATATTAAGAATATTTTTTGCAAAGTTTTAATTAATTTTTCATTTATTTTCATTGGGTGGGTGAATTAGATGTTTAGGATCACAAGCATCATCTAAAGATATTCTCATGAAAAGAAAGCCAGCCTATTTTAGGCAAATATACCACATGAGTAATATATCATGTACAATGTGATGTCTTTATTTATATGTGGAGACTTACTAGGTAGAGTAATAGCCACAACAGGGTGTACCCAAGATTTAGTTGATAGTTTCAAAGATGTAGCATGGAAAAGACTTTTGCCAGAAGCACTGACATCAGCTGTTCTTCTATTATTGCTTCTAGCAAAAGCATTTTGAAATGTTGTTTTGCATTTTAAATTTATTTCAGAATAAAAATTTTAAGAAATTGTATTAACTTCTTGCATATTGTTTTTATACTTGATATTTTCTTAAACACACTTAACATCTCCAGATAATATTTCTGATTATATGTCTCAATTCCAAATTTCTTTCTTTCTGTATTTTTGATTTGCAGCTTCATTTTGAAATTGTGCGTGATTTTATGAATTTTACATTAATATATCATCTTTAAATGTTTGCAATGATTACATGTCAAGGTTCCACAAAATATAGAAACTTTCTTTTACATATAATATTTTTTTTTAAGTACTTAAATTATCTTCTTTATAAAGGTATTTTAGAATATTTTAAATTACTAGGAAAAAACTAATATTGTACAAATACTTTGTTGTGTAATAATATTTCAGCATTTTTATTGAATGAAAAGGAGCTGCCATTATTTGTTATCTTGCAAATCCGAATTTAGTTCTTATTTAAATGTAATTTTGTATTATAAAAACTGTTCCTACAGTGAATATAATTTTGAAATGTGATTATATTTTTTAAAAACAAATACTACATAAATTATTTTTTGGATAAATTTTAAAACCAACGTATTTGTTTTGTGCAAATTGTTTATGTGAGGTTTTGATTCTCTCTCCTCTTGTAAACCAATATGAAATACAGGATTCCAAGCTTTTATTGAAGTTCTTTGTGAGCACAGTTAGTGGCTGTAGAGAAGTATTAATAAGACTCAATCTCGTGTGGTTTATTTGCATTTAAGATTAACTTGCATTTAAATTAACTGCTTCTTGCAAATCTTCCAAATTACTAACTTTTTACTGGTATGCAATGATTTTAATGAAACTGCATCAAAAGAACTAAACAACAATATGTCTAGATTCCTAGAAGTTCAGACAATGAGACTTTCTCTTGTAATCAAACATGTAATACCTCAAATACTACTGAATATCACTATATTGTTTACTAATTGGTCTTCTATAGAATCGCTATTGGTACTCATACTGAACTTCATTGAAATTGGGAAGGGGAAAAAATTGAGGAATTATCTGCTTTATGGCTATTTTATAAATAATAATGGTGGTTCCTTCTGTATAAAATAGCTGTCCTTGGATACTTTTAGTTAGGGAGCCTGTATAAAGAGAAGTTTGTATGATAAAAATGGTACTTGCATAATTATGTACTTGAGTGAGAACTGTTTAATCTCTTGATTTTTTTTTTCTTTATTGCCTAATACACTTACTCCATTTTCTGTAATAATCTTTAAAAATATTCATTCCTTCCAATACTTCATTCAGTACTAGAAAAGTTGTAGATCTATGGAATCATAACCTAAAAATAAAAGTTTATTGTATTTGCAAACTTAACTACCTTTATTGTTTTCGATCTATAATATATCTTGATATTTTTTTTTTCATATGGTACAACATTATTGGTGTAATTTTAAATTGTAAGATAAAAGTTATTCCTTGTGTAGTTTGATTTTATACTTCCATATGATTTGATTTGACTTAAACATTATTTGTAATTGCCGATATTACTAAATTCTATTTTATTAATTTCTTCTTTATATTTAGTCATTGATTAGCATAAATAACTGCATTTTATATTGGCATCTTGTAAAATATTATTATGCCATTTGAAAATCAAAGTATTTGTACATCCTTTAGTAAATTAATTCTTAATGTGATTAATATTGATAACAATTTTACAATCGCAATCGATTGCTGTTAATATTCAGTGGCTTTTCTGCGTATGATGTTTTGATGTATTAATTGAAGCATTGGTTGTTGTGCATATTTTTGTGCACACAATAGTCAGTTGTCGTAATAATGTAAGGATAAATGTCAAGTATTTATAGACCTATAGATTTGCAAGAAACAAATGTACAAGTGGTAGTTAATTGGTTAAACAGGAGGAATTATGCCGTAAATTCGCTTTGATAAGGAATAGAGCAAAGAAGTTGTCTTTGTAGTAATGATGTTTAAGTACTTTCAATTTTAACATGGACATAGATAGTTTAAAATTGGGTTGTGTAGTATTTGAGGTGAAATATTGTTTGGTAATTAGAATTTAGTATAAAATACACCATTGCAAATAGGCTGATACTTCTGCCATACTTTAGTAGCTATGAAAGAAGCTTTGCAGTTAGACAAACCAATTTTCATCCAACACATCTTCCAACTAATTCATTGATTTTAGTCTTTATTTTTTTTCTGGTTATTGAAAATATCTTTACCCTAAACAATTTTTTCAAGTATATCTAAGATTACTCATATAAATATTGTATATACTCTCATAAGTAATGTCTATATTTTTGAAATTGTGTATGTAATCAAATTGTTGTTAGTAAAATAATTATGTCTATTCTTCTCAATAAAATAGACGATATGTATCATATTAACATGTTGAAATTTTTAGAAAATGAATCGAATACATATTTGAAATCAAATTCTATTCTGATAATATTTTTTAAAAAATGCACACTTTTACTTCAATTTTAATAATGAATTTTCAACAAATTGTATCAACTTATAATATTATAAGTTTTAAACCAAATCTTTGTCAAATATGCTTTATTATTTATTTGTATATTTTATGTGGTATATAAATTTCATTTTGTTAAATAAAAAAGTGTAGCTTTTGAATAGACTATACAAATTTGAGAACATAATAAATTAGAATCTTTGTGCATTGAATTAATAAATTTCAATTTATAAAAGAAAAACATTTTCTTCTTTTTAATAAAAAATATTAGTTACTATACAATAAATGGTTTCAGAAAACTACAATTTTGTGATATAGAATTTTTGTGTGACACATTTTGTTACTTCCTTCAGAAACCCATTTATTTTATTTTCATTTTCTGCTAGTCATTTTCCCATTATTAAAAATTTACTGACTAATGATAATATATTTAGCATGATAAAAATTCCGGACTTGTAATAGATTTTTCATGATAATGTGAATTGTATTTTTATTTTTTAAATCCGAAGCAATTATATGGCAAACCAAATATATTGATTCAAAATATTTTTTGTTGATTTCATTTCAGATATAGTAGTGTATTATTTTTGTTTAACATCTAGAAATATTGTGTGCTGCTTCAGAAATTATTCTACTAAAATTAGGGAGAAAGTGTTGAACGAGGTTAACTGTATATGTTGTGTCAATATTTGTTGATTCGCTTGCTAATTTTATCATATTTTATTGTATGATTGGAATCAAGATTATTCATTTTAAAATCTGAATACAGTTGATAATAAATAAAATGTTTATTATAAAACCTACTTTTATGATAATAGTAATATTTAAGGGATAATAAATAGTACAAACCAATATCATTAAATATTGAATGGTAAATTGTTTTTAAATATAGAATTAAATAAATTGCAATATTTTTCATTTCACATATATACAAATACTTTTAGAAATATTGGAAAAAATTTTCATTTCATAAGAAGTAAATTGAATTGTACGTGATGAATTAGTTATCCGATATTCAGTGAATTCTTATTTGATATTCTTGGCATCTAACAAAATCCTGAAATTTGTTTGCTTTTTTAAACTTAAAAACTTAACTCAACTTAAAGGATTTAAAAATCCTTTGAAGCAATTAATCATAGAAATTGTTTCAAAGGATTATATTCATCTTGAATAATGCATAATGTAATAATATAATGCTAAGAATATATGTCTGATAATTATCTATGACAGTCAATATATACATTATATCCTGCTATTAATTAAAAAAAACTGTTATAGTTCATCTTCAAAAATGATGTTGTCCAACATCATGCATAATAATGATTCTAAATAACTGATACTTATATCTCTTAAACATCTGGATTCAATTGGTGGTAATGTTTTGAGAATTCAGATTTTGATCATTCAACTTACTAGACTTTTAAAATTATTTTTGTGATTTACAATTTATAAATTTAAGATTTAAACAAAATAATAGTTATATTTAATTATGAAAGCATTATTACATTTACAAACTTTTAAACTAGTAACAGTTATTTAGTAATCCTCGTTGTCTGGCAGGTGAAAGATTGTGGATTCCTGTCTGCAAAATTGCTAAGATTAGACTACTTTTATTAAAGATCTACTTTCTACTACATTCCTTTTAAGAATATCTGTTTCTTAAATGTTCATTTATGAGTGCATATCTTTTTGCAAAATTTCTGTTATAAATTTACTCTCTAGAAAATGATTGCATAAATTTATGTAATATAAATTTAGATTTTTTTATTATTATTATTTCCTTCTCAGAGTAATGAGAACAAACCATTTCAGGTGTATTAATTTTTATATAGTTTAAATTCAAAATTTTCTAATTTCCTTCTCAGAATAATAAGTTTTCTCATAACTTTGAATTTCTATAGCACATTTTAAATATTTCGATGAAAATTCTTCACATAGAACACTAGTAATGTATTAGAGATTTCTATTATCTTATAATAAATCATCACCATTAACTTTATGGAGTATAATAGATGATAATATTTGGGAATAGAGCATGTAATTTATGATATGTTTTAATAAAAAAAAAGTTAGAATAAGAATTAGAATGTTTCTTTTTGTAAAAAAAAGATTCAGTATTTGAATTTCAACAAACTGAACATGAATTCATGTACCATGAAACAACCCTTAAATGGGAAATTTGTTTTTGCTTCTATTGAAATCAGTTTCGATATACATTTTTTTAGATTTTAGAGCATCCATATGTGAATTTGCATTAATGAAAATAGTGAAATAAATAAGCCACATATTCAAGAAAGGTTTATTTTTATCAGTTTTGTTGCCCCTTCTCATGCAAGAATATTAATCCAAAATTCCTCTTTTGCATTTCTTAGAGATCATCACTGTGTTATAACTGCCTTTATCAAAATGAGTGAGAGTGCAGTGTAATAACAGTGTTCAAAGATGACCTAAAGGCAGAATTGTATTTATTTTCACTTTATAAAAAACATAACCTCATTGAGCTAATTCGAGCCCTGTAAGCTTTCTGCCGGTGTACATTATAAATAGATGCCAAATATGATGTGGAATGAAAATAAATTATATGTTGTGGATGTTAGTTAATCTTACCACACCTTGGATGATATAGAAAATTATGTTTGAAATTAAAGCACTGGATTTTAATAATGCATTTCCTGACTTTGTGTTAAGGTACTGCCTTCGAGACTTGGATTCTACTAAAGATCTTATGTGTATGTAGGCCTGGTGCACATTACATTTTATGTAGAAAATCAAACGGCCTGCTACTGATATGACGCGAAAGTTGGAAATGGGGAGGGAGTGCAGATTCATAATAAGGATATAAAATTCTAGTCATCAGACCATGCTTCACCATTTCAAGTTCCCAAAGTAACAAGAATAATGTATCATGTATTGTTTGAAGTAACGAGAGAGTCACATATTTACCCTCTCATTACTTCAAAGCAGGACCTTAATCTGACTAAACTAATAGGGCATTTACTTACTTTCTATAAATGTTTGATGACTGCAATGAAGAATATCAAACATTTTGAAAGCCATTATTAATCTGTAATCTATCTTAATTCAAGTAGCCTTGCTGTAGAATTGTAGTATGATGAGTTGACGGGCAAAGATTCGAAACTTGATTGCAAAGAAACGCTATGAATACGGACGTATTACATGCATTGTAGTTCCAACATTATCCCTTCGGAGTGGCACGAAACTTTGGAAATGAATTGGAATAGTTTTTGGTGTCGTCTTCTTTATCTGATCACATTTCAAAATTACGAGACATTTCCATGAATGATTTTTGTTCAGCTTCAAGGTGAAATACCAAGAGAATATGAAAAAAATTCAGGGCAAAAAATAAATTGTTTTATAGCCACAACACTCGAGTATTGTGTCTCAGATGTACTGTGTAACTACTGTAATATACAAATTGGCATTTGCAGATAAAAAAAAAAATAAGATAATTCTTAAAACAAAAATGCATTCAGATTTTTCAAACATTTCCTCTTTTAGAATTGATAAAAGTAGGCAATACAAAGCAATATTTTGATATTAAGCATTTAAAATTCGTTGATGAGAGACACGGTAAAAATCATTGGAGGGGAATGGGATTAAAGAAATGGTACCATATTCCGTTTATATTTAATAAGCAAAACACAATTAATAAACGACGTCAGTTAGTTTGAATAATTACTTAGACGTTAATATAATGCTGGCAATTTCGGTTAGATACTGATTTAACATTTTCACATTTTAAGAATAAAAATGTAAGTGAAAAAATAAATGCTATCAAAAACTATTATAAAAGGTGCTGCAAATTTACTGCTTTAATGAATAAACTGGAAATATATTTTTATTTATAAAGGAAAAACATGGAAATAATGATATTCACCTTTTCAACCTGTGAATCATTTTGAAAAGAGCAATAGCGTTTATTAAAACTATTCATGTAAATCGGTTTTTGTTTTTTTTTAATTCACTGAGATTAGCATCAAGTTTTTGTCTTACAAACCTTTTTGTGGTCGCACATGAACTATTCAGTATCAGAGGGAAATCTGCCCCGGTTTTGAATACATTTTGGCTTGATGTCTAAAAAGAGTATTTTTATTTTTTATAACCAAAAAGAATATTAAGCCTAAGCAAGAAATCACAATCTTTTAAAAAGAATACTAAGAGAATAACTTCAAGTATTTTCTTTGGGATTGATTCCGCACTGTAATATGACGCACTGACTTACGCAATCACCTGTTTTACGTTTCTTAACTGCTGTAGGTGCTTTATTTATTTTATTTTTTTTATTCAAGCCTCCGCTGTTTAGTCTAATTTTAAAACGGTATTGGCATCACTCTGTTCTCTCGCCATCTTTCCTGTCTTTTCTAATTGTATTATAATTCGTAAATAAAGTTTACAATTTTATGAGTATTTTACAAACTTTGTACTTCTGGGTAAAGTAGCATATATATAATGGATGCAAAGAAAAATTTAAATAGGTAGGTTTCTTGTTTTAATCGTGTATGTTAGTGCTGTGTTAAATTTTCTAAATGTCACTTTAACTCCGAAAAAGCATATTCATTCTATATATTTAAGAATTATATTTTCAGTTTCTTTTTAAGAAATTGATATTTTTTAGAGTTAAATAACTATTTCATCCATATTTTTTTTCTTTACATTCTGTCTTTCCTGATGAACCGCATATTTGTTCATTTGTTTTGATTTTATTGCCTTGTTTACCATTTCATAACAATATTTCGGATGTTAAAGGTCATTCATATTGAATTAAGTGAGCATTATGCATGCAATTTCTTTGGGAAGAGAAGATCTTAATAAAATTTATATTATTATTTAAATTTATATGTTTAAAGTTAGCATGAGAACTAGCCAATGCGGAAAAAAATGTCTTTCTTTAGACTGAAATTCCTTGTTGTCTCTCTTTATTTATGGATGCTGTAAATTAAATAATTTCTTTGTACTTTTATTTTGAAATTATTTGGTTGTATAACAGTTCATTCTTGTTTTAACAAATATATGATGAATTGAAATTCTGTAGACAAAAATTCTGATTGTATGAATGCATTTAATTTGTTGAGATGGAATCTGCTGAAAATTTTAAATTATAAAGCGTACATTTACCGAAATAAAAGTCAATCGGTAAAGATACTTAATTTTTTTTGACAATGCAATTTTATATAACATTTGTTAATCAATATTTCACGATGGTTAGAAACTCGTTTTTAATTTTATAATGTCTTTTAAAGTATTAAGGACACATAAATTTTAATATCTTGAATAATTTAAATTGGAGAATTGGGCATCAAATTCTCTTTTTACTGTACGAGTTAATATTTCAAATAAAGTAGATTATATATGTAGGTTATAGTAATTGAACTAATGCATTGTAGATTGCAGATATTTCAATTGGCAGCTATACATTTTTAAAGCAAAGATTGTTGCTGTAATAAGTCAGTTACCGAAAATAACTTTCTTAATGACATTCATTAAAACATATCTCATAATTGAAATGTAACAGTGCATAACAGTAACTTTACATATATTTATGTTCGTTAATTTTCCTAGCATTTATTTCCTTACTAGTCAGCAGAAAACCAACTTTATCATTATGCTTGGTTAAATAGTATAAATATGATCCTAATTGGATTAAAAAATTTACTTTTGTTGAACTTTTTCAGTATGCCTAGTACATGTAGAAACATGCATAATAAACAATGCCTGGTTATTTGCCATTCTGAAATTTTATAGGTTTTCTTTTATAACTTAAATTGTTGCCAGCTTCTTTAGTAATTGTGGTAAGTAGTAATATTATAAGAATCTCGGGCTGAATTAAAGAATCTGGCACACTCATGAAACTGTAATTTTTTTAAGTTGATAAAAATGTCATATATAGTAACCTAACTATATTTTTTATTGATATTTTGCAAGTTTTTTACTCTTTGGCACAATTTGACAGACATTGGCAAAAAACTTGTATAACATATTTATTCTTTAGTCTTACTGAATATCATAATCTAAATAATTCTGAATGTGCTCATGGTAATCAAGTATTTGAAATATATTTTTGCTAGTTACACTTGCATTTATTGAGGGAAAAATAGTATATTGGATATTTCGTCTTAGTATTTTTCAGAGTATTATTGAAAATCTGACATGAGGTTGTATTTTTTAATGTGATATCTTTAATTAAACTGCTGCCTTATACAAAAAAGAAAAATAAATTTTTTCCCCACCTCTTTTAAAAAATATTTTGTGAAACTTTACTTACAATTTTTAATATTGCTTTCATTAATATTAAATCTACAAATGATTAATACTAGATTCTTGTATTTAAGATGATTGCTTGGAAATTATTTAATTCATCATGCATATTTATCAGAAACAAGTAGGGCATATTCCATTTACTTATCTGTTAGAATAATTTAATTATATAATATTTGTTAAAGATGAAAATATTTAAGATGCATTCTTTTAGCTTTGTAAATCTAGAAGAAGAGGGGGAGTTTTTGAATGAAGTGATCAAAATTGTTTCTTAAAGATTGATTTTGTTTAATGACTGATAATACATATATCTATGTATGTATACTGATTTCTCTTAATCTAATTAAAATCATAATTAATTTACTGTTTTTATCTTAGATTAGACTATATTATTTTATTTCAACACTTTCTTTAATTCCACAATCAAAATCCCACTTTTTATTTATTTCTAATGCGTGCTCTGAAAAAAAGCAGTATTCATGTGCAGTCAAAGAAATAGTCCTGCAGCACTCCTTCCAAAGATATTTAAGATTCTTTTTATTTAATTGATGCATATCAAAATAATAATAATCCTTATAAGAATCTCTCGGTAAAAGTACTTTAGGGGAAGACTTCTTGTGTCCCAGTGTGAAAGAATGTGTTTTTCACCAGTCCTTCTGTTTTGTTAACCATTCCCTCCTGTGGAAAAATAAATTAAAATTAAATTCAAAATTGTCTTGTCAGCTTGTCATCTGTATGTGTGTGTATTAAGAATACTCTAAAAAAGTAAATATAATACCCCTCCCCCCTTTTTTTGAAGTATTCTTTCATATGTATGTAGGCATATTTTTATGTATACAGTTTTTTCAAGTTCTACATCTTTCTCATCAAGATATGTCCAGTTGACTCATGTTTTAATCTAATAGCCTTGTTGTTTGCTTTACAGCTAGATATATCATTTAATGTACATAAAAAGTATATAATTTATATATGTTTGTGTATTAAATGAATTATCAATACAAAATGTTCCTGTTCAATGAATTTCTTTAGAGTAAATTGCTCTGTTTTATTTTAACTTTCTTTTATTAAATGCCCTAGAAGTTACTGTGAACTACTCTGGAGATTCCCTTTTCATTCAAATAAGATGATTAGATTTTTCTTTTGTTTGACTTTCATTTGACCTTAGTTTTCATATAATACTGATAAAGCATACACAACTGCATATATATATATATTGTTCTTGTGAAATACTGATAGATTTTGAAAATGAAAAAAGAAACAAACAAGCATTGTTAAAAGAAATTTGGAGAAGTGTAATGCTTAGAGTTCTATTTAGAATTTTAAATTTTTTATAAGGGCTTCCTTAAGTTTTGTGAGGTGCTGCCTGAATCATGATTCATTCCAAACCAAAAAGTCTTAGAGACTCTCCAAAATACTAATATATTGCAGTTTATTTGGGTTCTTAATTTAAAACTTGGAACTATTACTTTCTTATAGTCGTATAAGCTCCCCCCCCCCCCCTTCATTCAAATACAATTAAGGATGTGAAGCTAAGAATTGCTGGTATAAATTTTATCAAATATACTTTTCAAAAAATTAATTTTGAGTTTTAAATTTCCAAAATGGTACGGATATTATGTGCATTTAAAAGGAGGTGAAAATGAATATACACAGTGAGTTTGATGTAATCTACCAAACCAAAAAAAGGAGATTGAAAAGCTTATGTAGATCATAAAACGTCATACCAATTTTGTCATAGCTCTTATGGTTTGGAAGTTTTGATAAATAAAATGATTATACTATTTATCTGGAAAGAAAGAAATAAATCTTGATTTCAAAAGCTTCTGGCAGTTCTGTTTGTATAATAAGCATATATTTAAAAAGAACAGGGAAAGAGTTTTATGATGAGCTATAAGTATCAAATCTTGCTGATATGCAAAATCAAATTATTGCTAAAATCCTTAATATTGAATGCTAAAAATACTTTTTCAACTATAATATGTTAAATTTACCAAAAACTCATCCAATCCATCAACTTTCTAATGAGCCTATATTAAACCATTCCAGTGTTCTAGTTCATGAGAAATTTATTCTTCTATTTACCATTCTTCACTAAAATCGGCAGTCTTTGAAAGAGACATTTCTCAAAAAATCTGCAGATGAAAAGTATGGTAGGTAAGTGGAATGGATGCAGTGAACATGGAATATATTATTCTGGCAACATGAACTATCTGGTGTCTATTGGTTTGTTCCCATTATGTTTATAATCTAATAAAAATGTTACTTTTCTTATTTTACTTTAAAATTTGCCTTCTTGAACAAAATTGAAACAGCAAGTATAGAATGGGCAAGAAATTAAAATCTGGATTGACAATAACTTTTTTGACAAACATCTATTTTAATGCTGTATTGCAAATGAAAGATTTCATTTCTCTTGAATTAGTATGCTTATATTGCTTACTTATTTGAAAGTTGATGAAATGGATGAAGTTTTTGGTAAATTTGATATATTATAGATAAAATAGTATTTGCAATATTTAATATTAAGGATTTTGGCAACAATTTAATTTTGCATTTTGGCAAGGTTTTGATGCTTGTAGTTCAGTTTTTAATCCAAGTGTCTTAATGTTCATAATGTCATCTTATAGGATTTTTCTTTCTTTTAAAATATGTGTTTATTTCATGCATAGATCTATCAAAAACTCTTTAAATTGAAATTTTTTTCCTAACTGTTAACATAATTGCATTATCCACTATAACTTGCAAACGTAAGAGGTAGGATAGGGTTGTCTTAGTGTCTTATGATCCATTTTGGCTCTCTCCTTCATTTGGTAAATTGGGTCCTGTATATTTAAAGGGCCTATATGTTCTCGATTCTAATTGTTGCTATTTATGATTTGTTTGCTTTTCTTTTGTATTTGTTTCAGCTAGCATGCTAATTTTATGCTTTATATATTATATAAGAAATTTGGGTATATAAGAATTTATGGTTGAAGCTCTTTATTTAAAGTTCATTTTATTTATTTATTCAAATTTTCATATGAAATTTCAAAAAAATAAAATATATGATGTTCTCTGTATAATTAAATTATTATGTAATGATTTATACAAACTTTTCTATCTTTTAACCATTTGGACTGTTTAGGTTTTCTATCAAAATATATTCAAATTGTAAACTTGAAATATCTTTTTCTTCGTTAAATTTAAGTTGAAAGTCAATAAATTTCACTAACTGGGATTTTTACTGAATCTATTTTATAAACCAGCTTTCCTTTCTTCCTCCCTTCTTGTGCTGCCTTAAATTGTATTTAATAATTTTATTACTTTATATGGCAATTAGATTATGATTAATTTTTATTGATCTTGATTCAGATCATCAAGTATTTGTAAATGGAAACTATAATTCTTTATATATGAATTTCATTTCATCCTTTGATACTTATATTTTAATATAAAGATTTTGGGAAAACTAATAATTTTTTCAATCAGTTAAGAATAATCAAATAGAATCCTTCTAATTTCTTTAAAAAGTTGTAATTATTCCATGAGTTTCAAATCAAATTTTTTAGCCAAAATTAATCATAACTTTATAATTAATTATTATTAAAATATGATATTTCATTGATTTTGCTAAATTAAAATATTTTTACTACAGTTTTTTTTTTAAAAGACATTTGTACTTAAGAGATAAAATATGTTTAATTATATATGTGAATAAAAGTATAGGGATTTGTTTTTGTGCTTAAGAAATCGGAGATCTTTGACCTAATTCTTAAACATTTTTATAAGTTTTCACTATTACATAGTTTATTCATTATCTAATAAGAATGTTTGAAGGATACAATATTTTGAAATCAAAACTGGCTTGTCATACTAGTGTGAAGAGCTAAATGAATCTTAAGAGGAGCTGATGAATATTTGCTTTATATCAGGCTGCATGCTCACTGAAAAACTACTTTGACATATATCTTAATATAAATGAATTAGATATATGTATTCAAGTCATTATATTTCTCCTTTTATTAATAGTATTTTTTGAATGACTTGAAAATTGTGATTAATCATTATACAATTTAAAGGCTTAATACTTATCAAAAAACATTAACTCTTTTGTAAATCACAATTTTATTTTCATTAAAAAAATGCTTCATTTAATTGCAAATCTATTTTCTGAATTGTAGAAGAACAAAAAGATCTTCTAAGGGGGCCGAAGAAAATTACTGGGATTGTAGTGTCTGCACCTACAGAAATACCGCTGAAGCTTTCAAGTGCTTAATGTGTGATGTTCGAAAAGGAACTTCAACAAGGTATGTTTTGCTTGATATAACTTTTTGTTGTTTTTTTTCTCTCAAAATAATCTTTAAAATTATATAATTTTAAAATCTGTTATTAAAAGAATTCTGATAATTAGTGTTGCTTTCATCTTATATCAAAGTGGAAAATGAAACAAAAATTTAATTAAATACTGAAACTTGTAACTTAAAACTAAAATAACTTAAAGCTTCCTAAAATAGCAATATGATGTCCAAAAAAAAATGTACTATCAGTGATGGTAATTATTGGTGTTTTTCTTAATTTTAAAGCTTAAAGCATGTCCATTTTCTCACCATATCTTTTAAAAATGAATATCATGAAGACATTAAAAAAAAATTTTAAAGAAAATTCAGTAATGCTATGAAAGGAATCTTGTCTTCTTTTCGCTCTTTGTGAAATAATTTGAAGTCTAATTTAAAATTTTCATATCTTATCTTAATTTCTTTATAGCAAAATCATATAAGAAGTAAGCAAATGACTTGCTTTGGTAAAATAATAATAAATGAGAGATGCCATTAATTTCTTGAGAAACTAATTAATAACTTTCATGACATTTAAAAGAAAATTGATCTACAAAGGTTCGCCTTACAAATATTTTACAAATTTGTGTTCAAGTACAAATTAAAGTGTTATAAAATTTGAATTGAATATTTAAATAAACTAGTTACTTTTATTGACCAAATGTTTGTCTTCTATATTAATAGTATGGATTTAGTCGTGTGGACTAATCCTGGTGATCTCGTCTTTCAAAGCAAAAGAAAATGATAT
The DNA here is from genome assembly GCA_026543865.1 of Argiope aurantia. NCBI lineage: Eukaryota > Metazoa > Arthropoda > Arachnida > Araneae > Araneidae > Argiope > Argiope aurantia. Next base: position 71,736 of record JAPMOR010047153.1, on the reverse strand, counting down.
TTTAAAGTATACTTGCAAAATAAAGACCATTCTGATTAGTTAGCTGTACTTGAAAAGTGCTGCTAGAGGTTTTGTCTATGTTGTTATGAGGCAAATTATACTATGAAAACTCATAACACTTAGATGCATTTTGTAAAATTTGGTGAATCAGTATAGCAGTTTGGGCTGAAAACTCAAGTGCAGTTTTTTTCTCATAGAGAATGTGCAGTGAAGCAATGTTTTTGAGATTTCTAGTGAAAATTGAATGTTGTTGGTGGCAGGTAACCATTAATGAATGACATATCTAGAGGTTGTGAGTGTTCAAGTGAAATAAAAGCTGACATTATTGAACTAATTGCTAAGATTAGTTCTTTATTTTTCTTTATTACTTTAAATATATAAATGGGTGAAAGCAAGCTTAGAAATTTAATTAAAATGCTAAATTGATATTAACTTCTAAAATGGTTAACTAGGTTTGAACTTTTTGTCCATTCTTGAAAAGAATAAATAATTTTTTTATGTTTAGCATTAAGTTTTCAGGTTGAGAGAATTTTATAGGGAAAAAATAAGTAAAATACTTAAATGAGTAGATTTTTACAAATAAAATTGCAAATTCAAACCTAGCAATAATCAATAGAACAAAAATTATGGATAAAAAAATGTGTTGCAAACTAAAATCAATATGTTACTTCTTTGTTTGAATAGAAATTCATAGGTTCATTAAATTAGTTTTTTGATGAATTTTTTACCATATTTTATTGAAGTTGCGCTCAACAAACAAGAAAAGGGTTAAAGTTTTGTTAAAAGCTGTTATAATTTCAATCAAAAGGACATCAAATAAATAATTTGCTAGGGCATTTTCGAGTAACTCACTGAAGTATGAAGTTCCTTTTATTATTAATTTGGTTGAAAAATAAAACTTGAAAACTTAAGAGATAAATATTTTTATATATCCTCTCTATATATTACATCATCTCTGTTCTTTATGCTTCAACAGTTGAAAATGCATGTAATAAGTAAAAGAATTTTGTTTAATTTTTGGTAAAATCAATATAATTGCAAACAATTTATAATTTCTACCTTTGGAAACAAATTTTTAATGAATAACAGTATTATTATGAAAATTAAAAAAGATGTCTGATGGTAGAAACTCAATTATGAATGTGGGGAATCACACATTTCAGACCATGTCTTATTTCATTGAATATCTCCATGTATATATAATATATGGGACCTAATTTATCTTAAATGTATTGTAATAAGTTGTACCTACTCACATTTTTGATGTGGCATGGAAATTTAAAATACTATTGAATACTCATTATTCAACATTACTAGAAACTTTATTAAATACACTTTCTGTACCTTCACAATGAGCAAATAAAGAGAATTGAATAAACATGCTGGAATAGAATTATATTTTAAATACAAATTTTGAACTTTTATTATATTTTATTTCTGATTTGTTACGATTGCTCCTTGCATGACATTGAAAAGTAGCTGTTAAAGAATAAATTTTGGGTCAACCTCAGTTTTATATATTAAAAATTCTTAACTTAAAATTTTTTATTTTCAAAATTTTGCGAATATGTGCAGAAATTTTCTGATATCCTAAGAAAATTATGTTTCAGTAGTGCTGAAATTATTCACATATAAAAAAAAGCTTGTTTATGTAGTTTGTATTGATTTAATTATATTGAAATATATATTATTGTCTGTTTTTCATTTTAGGAAACCCCGCATAAATCCTCTACTTGTTGCCCAAGTAACTCAACAATACACACAGTCTCAACCCAAACAAAAAAGTTCTAGCTCTAAACCTGATAAAGATAAAAAATCTTCTAGTGATAAGGCTGCCAAGAAAATAAGGTTATATTTTGATTATTTTATTAATATAGTAGTACCTTAGTTTTCCTCCATTTTCATTATCATTGGTTTCAGTTTTTTTTTTTTTTTTTCCCCACTCTAGGAAAAATGATGTTTTGGTTTTTGTCATTTGCCTAGAATTTTGTCAGTGTATATGCTTTACCTTGCTGCTACTAATTTTTTTATCACTTATTCAGTATGATTTTATTTCTTGCTATGAAGTGATCTCAGATATTGTTTTATTCGAAGGAGGGGGATTACTGTTAAATGATATCATGATGGGAGGGCAATTCCTTTTCTTTAACTTTTTTTGTATATGAAACTATTCGAAGAGTGAGAAATATTATTGCCAAAAAATTCAAACTTATGATTTTGCCCAATCTTCCTCATTCAAACCTCTGAATAAAATATTTTAGAAATGATATCTGTCTGTGAACATAAGATAAAAAGCTTTCATCTGAATGGTTTAACAACCCAATTTGCAGATTTCTATCAAATTATGAACAAAATTCATTTCTTGAAGAAAAAAATTCTATTTTTGCCCGAGTACATGTGAATACAAAATTGCAAAGTGCTGCAACTGTATATTTTGGTACAGTTTTAACATCTAAAATATACATCCATATCAAAATTTTGAACCAGATCCGTCAATGAATTGACCGTCTGTCAGTCTTTATGTTCGCATTTTCTGTTCATTATTTTTTGGTTACATATTTTTTGTTATCCATGTAATATTTTCTTACCCTAATTGAACATGTAATACAAATACTTATAATTTTAAATCAGATTTATACAATTAAATATATAATAAATTACCATAAATAGGGAGAAAGAAATCCATAACATGGTTTCTTAAGGAAATTACTTAAATAATTGAAAGTCAATATCATTAATGCATTTTCTGAATAATTTTTCTGGGGAAAGCATGTTCTATAGGTTAACCCCCTCCCTTATTCCTTGATCAGAATAAGTTTGCAGCCATATAACATCAATAAAACATTAATATGAGAAATGTATTATCATTTATAGCTTGTAAATAAAATGAAAAAAACATTTTACTATTTCAGAATTTGAAACAGCATTATTTATTATTGCAATATGTATTTCATAATTCCATAATTTAAAATAAATTAAAAATCAATGTAAGAAAAAATCTTAGAAATTTCACTTACATTTTTAAACATGTTATAGAATGTCTGAATTATATTCCTATTAATAATAGTTTTCATATCTCATTTTGTTTTTGTTTATTTTTTAATTACATTTAAACATATAACAGATTTCAATTTCGTAAAGCAGATATATTGATATGTGAATAATCTTATCTCATAAAAGAATTTTTTTTTTCAATCAATTCAGGCCTAGACTAAAGAATGTAGACAGAAGCAGTGCTCAGCAAAAAGCTGTGACTGTTAATGATGTCACTGTCATAATTACAGAGTTTCAACCCAAAAGGAGAATGTCATCTGACAATGCAGCTAATGGGCCACACAGCAGCAGTGGGAACAGCACAGACAGTAGCCAATCAGATTCTGCCAGTCACAGTGAGGCCCAAAATGGTGAATTATCAGATCGCAGATGATGCCGCTGCATGTTTAGAGACTGAAGACATGAGAATGTGTGTGCTAGAACTGCATATGCCTCAAGTAACTGTATGGAAACTGAGAACCATTTTTATCATTTTAGTGCACCATCATCATAAAGAAGGATGTGCCAATAGCATTTTATCCATTGGTAAAAAGAAAAAATATATATATTAACTGTGATGTTTTTAATCATGACTGATAAGAAAAGCTTGACTCAGGCAAGTGTTCAACTCAAGACTCAATTTAAAACTGCCATTTTTCTCCTTTTTTTTATTCTTTGAAAAACTAATTTTGTTTTGTTGTAGTTATTATCTTGCATCTTTTAGCATATTATATAAACACATCTCTTGTCATCATCTACATGGATAAAGCTCCAGTGCTGGTGAAAAATAAGTTGTTTTGATTTAATTCTGTCAAACTCTTCATTTTGAAATAGGAATTTTAGATAAAAGTATATTTTAAAATTTGTGGAGGTAACTGAAAATTTTTAATTTCAGTGAGATTGTTAATGCTCATCTATTCAGCATGCTGATTGTTTATTGCAATGATTACTTCTATTCTTTTCTTTTTTTTTTCTATTACTTTAGAAATAAGAACATCCTATTTTCTATAGGTAGTAATTCAGATACTTTTCTAACAATTGTCAAACATAAATATGTATTCAAATATATCGAGATATATTTGATACATGTGTGCATTTTGGCTGCTCTGCTGCTGATGGAAAAGTACTGAAATTTGTACCATTTAATGATTTAAACTAATCACAATGCACAATTTCTGTCAAATCAGTTGCATTGTGAAAATCTATCATTTCAAAATGTGTGCATGATTGTGATGGTACATGCATGATTTTTTTGCATTAAAATAGATTTTGTCTTTCATATAAACAGTTTTTTTTTTTTTTTTTTTTTTTGGCAAAACTAGATATTAAAGTTATGTAAATTGCTTGATGTTTCATTGTAACTTAAAAATTACTGTAGAATTGCAGTTGTTTAACTATTTCAATTTTATGCTCATTTGATTTTTGTATAAATTTCCTAATTTAAAGCTCTTAACTCATTGTGGTGCACAGTCTTTTAAAATTTAAACTTGAAGCTAAAAAAAATCTATAGGTAATCTATTAAGACGTAAAGGAGTACGCAGGTAAAAATTGCATCCACTGTTTTGATTCTGTAGGGGTTTATTTATCAGCTGGAATACTGTGCCACTGGGGTCCTGAAAAGTGCAACTGAAACAAGTGCTATAGTAAAGAATAAAAATGAATGAAATATCTTTCATATAAAGGAAAAAAAATACTGTTTTATACCCATGTAGTAGATTTAGCAAGACCTAGGAAGGCATGTTCAAATTTGCTATCTGAAGGCAATTCTTGAAGCATTTTCAGTACTATTCTCAATGCATTTAATTCACAGTAAAAAATGACATTATAATTATATATAAAATAAGCTATTATATATGATAAAGAAGTTATTTACACTATTCAACTCAAAAGTGTGTGCAGATCTAAGATCACAAAAATTGGCCTAAATAAAATTCCATAGTAAAGGTCAGTCATTTCTAATATTTCCCCGCATCATATCCCTTGAATTAAGTTCATTTTCTCTTTAAAAAAAGAGAGAGAGGAAAAAAAGATGTGGATGTCATAGCATCCTGCCACGTATCATGACCAATTCTGTGTTCCAGCTGACAAAACAATTCATTTTAACGACAATCTTTGAAAAAATAAGTTTTTACTTAGCATATTATAACTGAAAATTACAGCTTTGCTTGATTTAAACTACCATCTGCTATCAAAAGATGAATCTTAAATTTTTCTCCCATTTATAATTAAATTTAGCAGTTTAAAAAGCAAGTAAAGTTAGGTATTTATTTGTAGTGGAACACTGCAACATGGAGGGTTAACATGTCATATCATTAACATCTTGTGGCAAGTTCAAAAATAGGCCAAATCTGCCTGCGTCCAATATTTTTCCATCATTTGTCTGTTGACCCCTTTTCCCATTGATGTATTATTTAAAATAATTACAATTAAAAATCAATAATAATAATAAACTGATGATGATTAAAGCAGGTGGATTTTTTTAGTTTCTTTTAATACCCAAAAGATATGATAATTGTTATGCTTTAATTTATTGCTGTTTTTTTTAAAAATTTTTTTTATTATTCTATTGAAAGAAGGCTTGCTTTTAAAGTGTATTTTATTTAGTTGAAATTTAATACCTTTAAATCCTTTGTGATTTATTTATTAATTTTTGGAACATTAAAATATATAAAAACCTATATTAAGGTTAGTAGAATTTTAATAAAATTACAGAAATTCATGAATTATATTCATTAATCAATGTTTCTTTTTCAATAAGAAATCCACAGTAGTTTCCAAGATTTATATTAATATGTAAGTGTAGATATTGAATATTTTTTCCCTTGTAAACTTTGAATGAAGAAAGATTCTATTAAATTAAAATACTTTGAAATGGTATTTTAGTTTAATGGAATTTCCTGTTTTCATTCCTAATTGCTTGTGGAAAAGAGAGTTCATTATATATTTTGTAATCCTGTCAGGATTTTGAATAAATTGAAATATTGACATTAAATGTATGTATTTAAAAAGTAAGTTTTTTTATATATAATTTTTTAGGAACACTTTTAAGAACTTTAAATTTAATTGTTCTTAATAACAGAACATTTTTAAATAATGTTTTAAAAATTTTTAATTTTAAAATTTGTTCTGACATGCAGTTATTAACTATGCTTTCTGATGCAATGTTCACTTTGATCTTGAATTTAAAAATAATTAGATTTTTTTTCCTTCGTTTCAATAATATTTTATTATATTGTTGAAAATTATTCCTTAATACAAATTTTCTTGATGATAAAGATTATTTGATAACACCATTTCTATTACATCATGTATTGTAAAATGCTTCATAATTATTTTGTAGCAATTTATTGACTAAAAAGTCAAATTTGTTGACATTTTACAAACTTACCGTACAAGAAATGGAAATCTCATTCTCTAAAGCACTAAATTAACTACTAACATTTTTTGTAAATGAATAATAATTTTATTGCTTTTTTTTTTAAATATTACCTGAACTCTTGCATCTGAACAAAAAATACAATAGTAATTATTAAAATATTTTTAATCCTATATTTCAAAATTAATTTCATGGTAAATATAAAATATACTTGCAGTCTAAGTAAGATGTCTTAAAGTATCGTTTAATGATATATTTCTTAATTTAAACTACTTAGCTTATATTTTAAATCATTTAATGTTTGTTTCTAATTTTTCAGATAAAGCATATTATATTTTTAACCCTTTATTAAAGAAACAATGGAAAAATATTTTCTTGGCATTGTTACTTTTTTTTAAATTTTTAATCTGAAATAATTATAATTTACTACAAAAAGTTTTCTATGAATCGTAAATTCAAACAATATGTATAATTTCTTTAACTCATTCTTATTCTTTTATTTGTTATCATTTTTATAATAGTTCATGGCATTCTATATGATAAATCATTTGATGTTTTGCTCATTGTTGTTTATTTCATCATTGTATTAATTTGTTTATATCAATACTGTTCAAACCATGAGTCATAAACTGAATACTCAATCAAATTATAAATCTCACTTTTCTTGCATGAAATTTTCCTGGTGACAATCAAAATTTTTTGCTTTTGTTTAATTGTATAAAATTATATATCATCTACCTCTGTAAATTCCATACTGGAATTTTTTGAGTCAAGTTTTATTTATTCTTGGATATTTTTTTAATCAAGCAATATTTATTTCTGAAATTTTATATTGAATCTTACTGCTTTTGCATCCCTATTATGCATCTGGTTGCTTACAATATTACAATCATTTAATGTGCATGCATTCTTTGTGCAGATAGAAATTGTAAAATATCAATCATTGTTGTTTCAAAACAGTGAAGTAATACCTTTTTGGTATGAATTGAGAACCCCTTTACCTCCAAAACATTTATCAAATACAATAATATAATTCTGATTTGTATCTTTCAAATGTGTTTTTAAATTTATCCTTCATGTTCTTTCCCCCATTTAAATTAAAATTGTGGTCCTCTCCCTTGATGAATTAAATATTTTGTGTGTTTGTCAAATATTTCATATTTATTAATACTGTCCAGTCAAGAGAATGAAGATTTGTCCAAACAGAATAAAGACAAGCAAAATGGAATACTGAAGATTCCTTTTTGCTTAGGGGCAAAAATGGTAGGCTATACTTAGAGGTAGAAAATAAATATATCTGTAGGTCAATTTAGTATGATATATATATTTTTTCTGTTGATATTTCATTGAGGCCAATATTATTATTATCTTGCAAAGATTTTAGAATATTATGCTTAAGTTCTTCCTTTTAATTTCTGTGTCTCATCACCTGCCCCTTAAATATATGTGAATATGTAATAATGTTTCTAGATATTTAATTTAATTTCACTTGCGAAACTTGTTGCCCAATATGGCAATAATGTATAGTATAGCATGGTGTATTTTGTACTTTACCAATCTCATCATTTCTTAGAATAACAAAAAATTAATGTGATGGTTATTTTGCATTTGTTTTTCCTTGAAGTATATATAGATCACTAGTGTTACAACATCTTAATACATTCATGTTTAGGAATTAGTATCTCTCAAATATTTTTTAATTAAAGCTGCTTGAATATTTCACTTCTGAATAAAGGGATTTAATTTTTCCTAGAACATTTTATTTACATAGTATCAATGAAGTTTAATATGCAGCCAACATATTAACCTATATGTAAAGGGCTGATTATTCTTGACATCTCAAGAACAGATGTTTTATTGAAGTTTAAATCTCATTCTGACTGAAGAATTATTTATAATTTCTCATGCAATTAATAAGTGATAATCTGTATATAAAATTTTCTTCACTAAATAAAAAATATATCACCAAGTATAGTTATTTCTCAGAATGTAACAAATTTTTAAATGTCGGCAATCAGTTACCAATCATAATTTGATAGAAAGTTATGATAATTAATTCGATGCTTTTAAAATTAACTTTATTTGTTAAAGATGCATTTTTTATATAAAAAGAAGATAGATTATTAAAATATTCCATTCATATAATTAATAATATAAATTCTAATTCTTTACAGAATTAGTAACCACCACTAATTAATGAGGTTAAAATACAGGGATTGAAAATAAAATGATTTGAATTGCATTTTACTGTTAGGAATTTCTAATTGTCCTTAGCATTTGGATTCAGGGCAGGTGCCCACAACTTTGATGTGTTTTGTAAAGTAATTATATCTTTTAGATATGATAAATAATATCTAAAAGGAGAGGAAAAAATCTGGTTCTTTTTTACAAGTAGAATGATTTTTTATAGGAAAAAAATGACTAGATAATTAAATCAATCATGGTAATCTGAGAAATTAATACTGTGCCGGAGGTAAAGGGGCCATAATATTTTAAAAATGTTTATATTTTACACACTGCTGGCTGTCGAAAATGATGATTTAGTTTTTTGAAAATACTGCATACTGTAATATAGTGTCAATAAAAATATCTTGTCAAATGAAGTCTCATCATCAGAAATATTTATTATTCAGTCACATGTTTGTGTAGTTTTTTAATTGAAAATTTCTGTAAATAAAATGGTTTGTAAGGAAAAATGCAACTATTATTTTTACTCATTGTTCATTGTGTTTTACTCATCGATTGTTATTCATCCAACTTTTCTTTTCAAAAAAAAAATTGTGTATCTAGTTATTTCTGTCATGGATTTCAGAATGTATATGAGCACTTCTCTTGTATTAAATATAAATTATGATGATTGAGCAATTGTATGATTTCTTTTGCATTCTTTATTATTTTACATGCATTATAACTAGAATAGTCATAATCATCTTTTTAGATATATGTATTCCAAAAAAAAAAATTGGATTCTTCTTCTTTTTGATTTTAGATTCAGAGGTATTATTCTATTAGCAGGGCCTTAGATTAAGTGGTAATTTTCACATATAAATCTTGGCAATTGATTCTGAAGGAAGTATTTACCATTCCGCTCCATCCTCTCGCAAATTGAATAACTTCTAGAAATAAAAATTTTTATTTATTCTCAATTTTTTTCTTTCAATCTACTTTTTAAAAATTATCTATGCATCTTAATCTTATAGAAATTGTGAAGATTGGATTTCCCCCCCCCCCTATTTTGATCTGCTTAAGTGACTCTAGAAACATTTATAATAAGGCAACAACAACAAAAAAAGTAAATTTATTTACATTTTATGCTAGATTTCTGCTCATCAATATGAGTATATTTAAATAATATATATGATTGCTTAAAATGGCATTAAACAAAAGATTTAAAAATAGAATAAATTGTTAGGGTGAAATCAAAAGTATGCTTTCGGAATACACGCTCTGTGAGAGCGTAATTCTTATGCATCCACGATTGAAACTGAAAAGATTCCAGTATGGCTTTTTCTTTCCTAATTTTGTTTGTTTGAAATCTGTTTCTGGATCTGACAAATATTGTGCGATTTTTTTTTTTGAACTTTAAAAGATTAATATTAAATAAATGGGAGGGAAACTGCTTAATGTGTGGATAAATTAATTTTGACAATTTATTCAAGGAGTGAGAACATTTTAAACTTTAAACATAGTGGTGAGAAAAAATATTGATCCTTAAAGTCAAAGCTTTAAAAAAAGGCACTATTTGAAGGCAGACCTCTTGCTGAATAGGACATGACTTGTGTTCTGTTATGCTTAGAGGTTAAAAAATCTGCATAAATAAATAGTGTTTGTACCTTCTATGAAATATTATTCTTTAGACATATTAAAATACGAATAATACAGTCCATTAACTCAACTCAGTTTACAGATCAGAAATTTCATGAATATTAATAAACATAGAAGGGCTAATTCATAAACTTTCATGGAGTTATCAATAAATTTCATTGGAATTAGAGAAAATGAGTATTTTCAGCACCTATCTGGTTTCATCTAACATATCCTTCTTTCTGTGATATAAATAGTATAGGAATGTGGCACTTAAATGCCTTATTTGGTTGTTGCAATAATATGTCATATCCATTTAAATATGTAGACATTGTTATTCCCAAACATCTTAATATTATTGATGAATAATTTCTCTAATACAGTTCTGCATATAAAAAATCTTAATAATCTAATTAAATAATTATTCTACATTATGTCCTTGGCACAAAACTTAAGATTGAAAATGTATGGTTCATCATATAAAAGCTATTTATGTGCCATACCAGCTAATAAAACAATGACAACTTTAATGCAATCTAAATATGGCCTGGCTGCTAATTTCTAAACTATTAGATATAGTATTTTTTCCAAAGGTAAAAATGGCTGTGTTAGCATACAAAAAACAAGAAAAATTGCTTTGGTATTATGATAGAGTTGTTCTTGTAAAATTTTATTCTCAAAGACAATTACTATTCATTCACTGATTTTGAAACCCTCCACGTTTTTGTGCATGCTTCCGGAGGCATTTATTTCATCAAAAAGGAGATGTTATAACTAGCAATATGGTAAATTCAGATGAATTGCAGATTTAGAAGGCATGATGACAGCAAAATGCAAGTATCAAAAAGTTCTAAGCACGGGATTCTGAAGCAAACAGTACGGGATTCTGAAGCAAACAGTACTATCAGTCTTCTATCTTCAAAACAATTTATGAAACAAAATTAAGAGAATGAGGAAAGAACAAAGACAGATGAGTTCTTCTAAATTAGATAGCTTGCATAAAAGAGACAAATTTCTAAAACCCGAACCACTTGGGTTCGGGTTTTAGAAACTTACAGGTTTTGGAACATATTTCCCATCCAATATCAAGACCCTAACTTCTACATTGGCAGACAGCTAACTATGACAAATACCTTGATGCCCTCAATAAGAAGAAAGTTGGCAGTTCATGTTCCTAGGACTTAAGATAAAGATCAAAGGTGCAGTGACCAGGTATATTTAACAATCAAAGGTAAGTGATATAAACTTACGTACATATCCCTAATATGTACAATGTGAGAAATAAAATTCCACAAGCTTTAATGAAATATATTCAAAATTGTTTGGGGTTTTATTTAAGTTTCACATTTATACTTTTATGACATAATACATGAAGTTACTGAAATTACGTAGGAACTCATTTAATAAGAATAATAGATCTATTGGCCAAATACCTAACAGTATAATTATGACTGCTATGTGCTAAGAAAAACAACTTAAATACAACCAAAAAATTTTCAGATATCAAAAATCAATTAAATGCTGTTCTAAATGGAGAAGATAAAATTAATATAGATTGTAATATAATTGATGCAGTAAAAAAAGGATAAAAATAAACGTTTTCATGGTTCCAAAACAGAATTTAAGTAGGAAGGTTACAACCAAGTGGCACTTGCCAAAAAGGCAGATATGACAAAGGGAATTACAACCAGTAATCATAAGCCTTAAATAATGTTAATGATGAAGAATTGATTCAATCAGGAATAATGCATAGAATATCACTAGTAATGTTGAAGGAAATGGTTGATTATGCAGCAATGTTAAAAAGGCTTAATATTAGCCAATTTATTTATTTATATTTGCACAATTTTCATCTTGCATAATGAGAAATCTGTAAATATAAACTTTTAGATAAATTAGAAAAGATTTTATGGACTGTTTCATTGAAATCACTTCATTAACATTTATTTTTATTGAAGTTTTCATTTTAGTCATTAAGTAATTTCGTTTCAAGATTTTTTTAAAAGTTTATCATTATTCGCAATAATGTGTTTTGAATTCTTATCCAGTCATGCTTGCATGATTATTTACAAAATAATAAACAATGTCTGAAAAATAGTAGACAGAAGCTTATAATAGAAACAAATAAATAAAAATAAAACATTGTTGATTTGCATGTTTAAACAAAACTCAAATTATATATCTAATTCTAATATCATTTATTTTTAAATGGCAATATAATTATAAATAAAATTTTGCTAATTGATTATTATACTCTATCTTTAGGATGTCCCATCATTAAAATATATTCAATTCTCATCCCACGCTCAATTTTTTTACTTACTTGTTCACGATATAAAATAATGGGGAAGATGCATTCACCCTCTAATTATTTCCAAAGACTCCACTGGTACAATTTTATTTTAGATTATTAAAACCTCTAAAATAGAATAAGGGTGAAATTCAAATACCTAGCTTATAAAACTCTGAAAAGTATGAACTGCATTAAGTTTATTTGATATAAAGCAACCTAAAATTCTTCAAAGTTGTTGTCATAAATTAGACAGTAAGGAAACATTAAACAACATGTTCAAATTAATGTTCTTTCAGAACAAATATTTTATTTGAGAACATTTTTTAAATGTTACAAGAATGTGCATTGTCAAATATTTATGTACATAGCTATACAATAAAAGATGAAAAAATAAAAATAAATTATTTGCATGTACAAAAAAGTTCTCTAAAATCTGTTTTTATTTTGATATTTAGAGTGTAACAAAAAAAAAAAAATCTGAAAATTTCACCGGCTTGAGAGGAAAGAGGAAGCATTGCACGCTATCAAAAAAAAGGGGGGGGAGGGGGGTAAATAAAAAAAATATGTATAAACCAAATTGAGCAGAGCACATCTTTGTTGTGCTTTTTACATTGGCAACAAAATATTATACAACAACGATCAACAAAAATAATATAATCAAAAATAATACAGCATTAGAATAACTATGTACATATTTCAGTCTGAATGAAATGAATGAATAAATTTTTTGTTACATTTATACAATGGATATATATATTTATATTTTTAATAATCATATGTACAACATGTGATGTGTGAAGGAATAAAACAAATGCTAATGAACTCTGAACACACTTCAATTGGAAAAATGTACATTCATACGATAGTTTATAAAATTTTAAAATGTCAATGAAGGTGAAGAGCGCACAGCTTTACTTATAGAGCCCAGATGGGTAGACATGAGGGTATGCCTTGTGGCTCATGGGAGGTTGTGGAACCATGGTGGTGAACCTTTGTGCGTTGACAGGTGCATATTCATGTCGAGTGGGAGTCCTTAAAAGAGCAGGGGGCATTGATGGAGCGAAGGAGTGTGTTGTTGGCAGCAATGGAGGTCTAATTGTTGGGTTAGGCGGAACAGGAGGCATGATAGGTGCAACCATAGTTGGCCGAGTCGGGATAAAAGGAGCACCAGGAACCTGAAATTAAAATATCAATACTTTTTCTTTTTTTTTTTTTGGATTAATTGAGAGAGAAAAAGCTGGAAATTATCTATTTTGTCACTCTTTCTCTCTAATGAAATGGAAAACAAATTGCAAGCTTTCTATAAAATTGATTTTTAATAATAATAAAAACTATAACTCCTTTGATTTTTTTACGAAAATAATTCAATGCAATTCCTCTTTGCTTAATTTGCTACCTTTCAGATACTATAATGTACAATTATTTTCATTTATTCAAATTAACACTGTATTCATGAACTTATTAGAATTCTTCCCAAAATATTTGTGATCTTGACTTCTTGTAATTAAACAATTGTCCTCATAAGATTCAAAGTAAACTTAATTTTCAAGATAGGCGATTTACATTCTGATAGGTTTATTTACTGCATTTATTAAATATAATCTCAATGCATCTACTGGGAGTCAATATGTTGCAGTTTCATGAAATTATAAAATTGAAACACTGGCTGAATCTTTTAATGTTTAAATTATTCTAATAATATCAAGTAATAATTGAAAAGTTCTTTTAAATATTGCTTGCCTAACTCGATATAAGGACAAAAAACAGATTTTGACAAATATATAGTGGGACACTTTTTACTGTATTTTGTCTCGTAATTGAAACTTTCTAACTGCCATTATTAGAAAATTAACACTAATACAGTAAGGTTATGGCAAATAAAATGAAACTATTTACCTGAGGTGGTATCATGTATGGAGGCCGAGGAAATGATGGATGAACATATCCAAATTGTGAATGCATCACAGGGGAAATTGCTCTTAATTCAGAGGCTTGAGTACAACGAGGTCGAGGAGGTGGGGGTGGTGGAGGAGGAGGGGGCGGAGGTGGTGGTTGAGCACTCACTGGTGGCTTAGAAATATTTGAATTAGAAGAAGTTTGATTATTGCTTTTTGATTTCGGCAACATTAAGCTGGAACCTGAAATATATAATTACGGGTTAAAGTAGAACTGTACTTCACAAAAAAGAAATGGATAAAAACAAAATTAACACAAATATTACCATGGCAATAGTGATGTTTTTTTATTTGATAATGATAGAGGAATCATTCAAAAACACAGGGAGGAGGGGGGGGGGAGAGAGACAAGTAATTATACTAAAAATTTAATAAGATTTAAGTTTAACCTCATTGCATTTTCAAAAGATATTACAAAATAGGACTTTGGCAGAACTCCAGTTTCAATTAAAATTCATTAGTTTTAACAGCTGAATCGTATATCAAAATGCATCTAGTGCATTTTTTAGACTTTAGAAAAGAAAAAAATTGAAAGCAAAATATTTCAAGAATTTAAAAAACTCAATGAAATTTTTATCTTTACATCTAAAAATAATTTTTTAAAACCTTTCTTGCATTTCTAGATATTTTATTTTGATTAAATACATAGATATTTTATTTTGATTAAATAGATAATATGTGTTAGTTAGCAAATCAATTTCACACAATAATCCTTTCAGTACAAAATTATTTAGAAAGTCTCGCAAGCCTGCCAATCTTAATTAATCAACTGCTAATTTTTATGATATAAAATTAACACTTCAGAACAATAAACTAATTAGTCAAGAGCTTAAATCTGTAGAAAATTTTATACATACCATCAGAAAAATCAAATCCAAATTCTCGTTTTAACCTTTCATTCAAATTTTCCCGATGTTCAATTGCATCTTGATTATCTTCACAGGTTGATACTTTTTTCTTTTTAACAGCTGTAAAAGATAGAGAATTCAACATTTAATAAATATTTTGTCAACAATGGAATAATATTAAAATTTCAGTATCAGAAAAACTTTTTTCAAGTCATTTAAAATTTAACCTCATCAAACATATAAAATTGCTCTTGTTTAAAATTAATAGATCAAATGAAGTTCAAAAAGACAGAAGGATGATGATGTTCCTTTTAAATGTGGAAAAGCAGGAAAAAGTATTTCGCATGACAATTTGAAGGTAAACATCTAATACAATTTTAAAAATTTTAACATTTACCTCGTTGTTTATTAGACTGATTCACAGAACTGTCAAAAAGAGGAAGAGGAGCTAAAGTAAGTTTTGCTGGTAATACTTCTGTCTTAACCGGTAAGGAGCTAACTGGAATATCACTTGGTTTTTTTTCTGATTCAGAGTTAGAACGAGATCTGTTCATATTTTCTTGCACTCGCATACGATATTCTGATAATGATACCTGAAAAAGAATGTAGAAAAATTTAATATTGATAAAACAATCTTAAGATCCCATTTATGCAAATAAAATGCAATCAAATCTCCTTTATAAATTTACATTAAATATAAAGGCAGGTTGATTTTTAAGGTTAATATTTTGTTCCGATGCTTAAGAACTTTCCAATTTTTGAATTGCAAACACATCTTAAAACATTCTCATCACAATCAGATCAAAACCACAACTAGATTAAACATAAAACATCAAGCTCCCATATACAAGGTGTCTCAAAGAAATGAAGCAAATATTTAACTAATGAAATTAAGCATATACTTTCAAAGTATTAACAAATAAGATCCCAATGTGTGAAAATACTTTGGCATTTGTAGAGGCTGAGAATAAAAAGTTACTAAAATTAAATATATTTATGCACCATCCACAATGAAAAAACATCAGTGACTAAAAAGTTTTTCTTGCATTCATCTAAAATCAAGAAAATATTTCAATTTTCTACTTGTGAAATTTGCTGAAATATTAAAAACTAATTTATTAATTTGACCAGTTTTCCATTGCTCTAATTGGTATTTGAATGAGAATTTTTGTTGTAATTTTCATGAATCGCAAACATATCACAAAAGCTTATTAAAAAGATGGAATCAAAATGTATTTGTATAATGGCAATTTTTTTTAAGTTTTGAAAAATGGTCAAATAAAACATTAATTGAAACATTTAAAAATACAGTTTATTATAATACACACCTTTTACACCCATAAAAAATTATATTTGTTTAATAATGCTGATATATGATTCAGTTTACCATTTGCGTCACCAAGACAAGTTTCTTGAATTAACTGGTAAAAATATGCTGCATTTACAGGAAATGTGTACTTTTAAAGAAGAATGCATGCAACCCCATAAATAAGAGTCGAATAGTCAATATAGTTGATACAGATAGAAATTTATAAAGTCCTAGCAAGGCGATCCAGGAATTTCGCATCCAACAGATAACATATGGTTAAAAAAACACCATCTATTTGTGACTACAGGTGTAAGAGGTCAAATGCTAGAGTTCAGATATAATGTCATTCAGAACCAAATTAATTTTTAAAAATTCCATATCGCACATTTACTTAAAACTGCTACTGATGACAAACTTCTACAAAGAATTTATTAATATTTCATATATTTGTCCTTCATTTGAATAATGATCATTTCGCCAACTGATGCCTTCCATTTTGATTATTGTGATACTTGTCTTTTCAAATCATATTTTGAGAAAAGATTATTTGATTTCGCAGGAAGTGGGGTCCATTTGTAAAACTCTGGATGTTGATCATTATCCAATTGTAGCTATTTGTGCTGTTCCATGAATAATATATGGATGCGAGTAATTAAACGGAATTATTCTCTGTTGTTGTTGTTTTAGAAATAAGTTTTAACTGACTACTCATAAATTAGCACAAGGGTAACTTGAAAACTAAAGAAGCCAAAATATCAATTTCTGAGTTGTTAACATAATACATTCTTTCCAAGGAAATAAAAATTTAGTAATTTGCAAATCACTGAACCTTTCTGTGATAATCAACTTTCTAAAACGATGCTGGCATTTGTCATAACTAAGCAGCACTATTATTACAGTCAATGCAAATCATCAATATTTCAAAACATTTCTCATATTGGAAACATTTCTCATGCACATAACTGTAAAAAATATTTTTTTTATTTGGTATTTTACTACACCTTTGATACATCTTAAATGTTAAATTTTTTCAAATTTTGTTACAATGAATGTATTTAAATTTGAATGTAATAAATGTTAACAATCAAATTCCTTCTAAATTTAAAAATATGCATATCTCAGCAGATTATGTAGATAGAAACATGAAATTTTGTGAGTGTACCTAGATGAGCATAAGAGATTGGTATTTAATACTTTTACACCATGGAGACTATATAAAAGTTTATTTATTTAATTTTAAACTACACAGAAGCCAAAATGTTTATGAAATTCCCTATCTTATAATTCCAGTTACAAAGTTTCATTAAATATCTCTACGTATAATATTTAGGAAAATCACTTTTTCAGGACACATTGTTTGTTAAGTATTTCACAGCTTTTAGTATTAACTTTAAAGGGCGATAGAGTATATATAGGCATACACAAATCATCATGATTCATTATTATAAATTTAAATTATAGAGTAGTAATAGAAAATAGAAAGGGAAAAAAATCACAATTACTTTTGCTAATACATATTATTATATTAATTGGAATTTAGGTAATCAAACTGATAATGAAAGTTATATTTCCAAATACTTTATTAAAATTGAATATTTTAAAAAAAAACTGAAATGAGTAACGTAGACAGAAAAAAAAAACCCTCACTCAAGTAAACTTCTAATATTTAGATTTAATGGCAAAAAGAAAATTTTATTAACAATAGAAAACTATTTTTATTATACAAATGATTCTTGAAGCCAAGAAATAATACAATTAGTATTTTCACTACTCCAAAAATATAAATACTACTCATGTTCAATGCTTTAATTATCATGAGTTGCATTTAATTCATACTATTTTCAAAAACAAGGCTATGTGAAACTTATGTAAACTGCACGATTTTCGTATTTCACCCTACAACCTTATTGGCAATTTATTTTTTTGTGAAAATTGTTTGTTTATTAGTGGCAATGCTTTGTATAAGTAAGAAAAAAGACACAAAGTTATGAAAAAATTCACATGCAAAATGCTTTCTTTGTGTGTTAAGATCTTCAAGATTAAAAGTATAGTAAATTATTCAAAATTTTTAAAATATAATTCATCATAATGATCAAAAATAGAGAATACTTTTTTGCTTCTGACCATCAAAACGTTTTAAACATTTCCTGTGTAAAATAATTAAGTGAAATTCTACAAGGTTTATTTATTTATTTATATTAAAGGGTTTATATATGAAACATCTAAAAATAAAGAAATGTATCGTGTTAATTGCTATACTTGCAGCTTTATACATTAAGCAATTAAGAAAAAGCAAAATGCATTTTATTTTATTTTGTACAGCTTTTAAATTCTTATTTTCAACCCCTTCAGATGTTTTAGAACCCTGAGCTCTTATTTTAATTTTTTTAATCATTATTAAAAGTTTTGGATAAACAAGACTCTTAGCCTCACAGTTTGTCGTGTGTGTATGCATGTATGTAATGGGAGGAAAAAAGAAGTTTTTGAGTGAATGCTGACAACCTCAAATTTTAATTTAAGAGAAACCCAGTTTAAAAAAAGGAAAATCTAAGTAGTCTTTGGTCTTAAATACTTAATGCAAATGCAAACAAATATTATCATATAGATCTTAACTGCTGCTTAAAATAAAATTTCAATAATTACAAAATTCAAATAAGTCAAAGTAAATAATTTTTGTTAAACAAGGTGCATTAAATGGAATGCCTATGCACATGAAAATAGCTACATCTTCTTTTTTTTAAATATATTTGTTGTGTTTAATTTTTGTAAGTAAATAAAATAGGCTTGATGTTTCAACAGAAAAAAAAAGCATTGTAATAAAATTATGTTTAAATTTGTTAAAAATTGATTACATTTAACAAATAATTACACAAAATTGACATTTCTGCTAGTGGAAAACTAATGTTTAAAATTTTAAGATGGTTTAAGATTTATATTTGTTTAATGATATGTTCTGTAATAACAGGGGTAAAATCTAAAATTATTCTATTTTTTTAAAGGTATAGTTAATTCTATTTAAGTTTCCCTCTTTTTCTCAAATAAAATTTATTGTATATGCATAATGTGTAATTTTATTCTCCTGCTAATATACATACCAATTATCATTTCTGAACATTATTTTATTTTATATTGGGAAAACTACAAAAACCACTGAAATAAATTTTCAATGAAGCGAGAAAAGAACATATTATAATTAACATTTTGAGAGACTATGTATAAGATACAGAAATCCATCTATTATCTTAACATGCTTGAAGGTCATGTTTAAAAAAATAAAAAGCAATGATTACATTTTTCAATACATTGCAGATATTTCATATTAATTTATGTTAAGATGTTTATTCTTTGTATTTATTTGAGGATACAGACTGCACTTTAATTTACTTTTTAAAAAAATAACACTATTTTTTATGATTCTTTAAATACTAACTAATCCCCACTATCATTGAAGAGTTTAAATATAAAGAATGTAATTCTTCTAAATGAATGAAGATTAATATTTTCCTTATATTAAAAAAATATACCAGTTAACAATTAGTCTTTGTTATTCAGGAATTCAATGTTTGACAATTTATGAAAAAAAAAATAAAGATTTTATTGACAGTAAGAGAAACTGCAGACCTTGAGAAAGAAAAATGCTTTTCTTTATCAGCCTTTAATTACATGAGATTTATGTTTTCAAGTTAGAAGTTAAAACTAATGAGTGTCTTTTTATAATAAATTAATAAAATGATTAAATTAAAAAATAGTATAAATATCAACTAATTAAAAAAACAGATGAAATTCGTTCTAAATATTATATTTAACAGCCATTTGAATAATTAAATGCTGAGATAAAAATTCCAATATACCTTTAGGTTTTGAAATTTATTCAATGCATCATAAAAAAATTTAAAGGAGATTAAAACAATCCATCCAAAACATATTGTGAAAATGTTTTAGGGTTTATTCATTTATATTTTACTTTTAAACTATTACATACCATCAATAATGTTCCAGTAAAACTGTATTTAATGCAGTCACAATGCACATAAGTATAAATTTAATAACTAAACAAATAAAAAAAACATTATATTAAAATAAATCAAAATATTCTAAAAAATTTACTAAAGAAAAAATATAAATTACCAATATTAATTTTATTTCTTTAAAGTAATGTAAAAACAATTTTTGTTTAATAACATATTCCAATCTAATGAGAGAAAATGTTCAAAAATTCAAACAAATATCTAACTGAAATTTGAAAAATCCTTTGTTAATAAGTATCTATTACCCAAAAAATAAGTATATGCAAAGTTTATTCTGAACTCGTCTTCCTGCCTTGTAAAGCATTTGAAATTATTTTTTTTAATCATACATATTACTTTTATAGATAGCAAGCCTATTAACTTTATCATGTTAAACTTAATGTAATAACTAATTACGTTTTATATAATTGTACAGATCCCCCTTCTTATGATTTTAAATTATCTGTAAAAGATAATGTGTGTCACTACCTATGATA
>JAPMOR010047153.1:0-50604 GCA_026543865.1 Argiope aurantia | reverse complement strand
GATTTTAAATTATCTGTAAAAGATAATGTGTGTCACTACCTATGATACTTCAGGAAGTATATAATAAAACAGATAATAATTATTAGCCACATAATAATAAACAAATTATACCAAATAAGCAAAATCTTATTAAAAAATTACAACTGCATTGAAAATAAGATCTAATAACAAGCATTAAAAATCTCATTTATTTTGAAAATTTCTTCAAAAAAAAATACAAATTTTAGAATGATATCAAATTACAAAAAAATGAATATTAAAAAAAATTACTGATATTCTCTTGGATTTTGCCAAATAAATCTTTACTTTTATAAACCATTGAAATCATCTTTCCAGAAGAAAAAAATTCTAATAGTCTATTTGTCTAGAATATTATTAATCTATTTGGTCTCCATAAAATTTAATAACAGTAATTTAAATGATCTTAAATATTCATAAAAAAAAAACTTTGACAATCACATAGTTTTAGAAAAATAAAAAAAAAAAATGGAAATCAGAAAAGGCACTGCTATATTTTGATGAGTGGGTGCATGAAAAGAATTATGTCAGAAGTTACTTAAGCTCTTTCTTCTTTAATACTTCTAATAAAGTTTGTAAATTCTGTACTGTCATATGTGCAGGTCGTTTTCTTTAGTGGCTCTTCTCTACAATAAGAAGTTTGAACATTATCAAATGTACCATTATTACATATGGGGCTTGCTTTTCAATAATCACAATTAATTATAAGATGTAGTACTTCATCCAGATATAAAAGTCTTGCATTGTTCAGCATCTTTAAAGGTAGTTTTCTTTTACATAATTCTTTTGATTCCTCTTTAGTAAAGCAGAACAAATAATTTACATCACAAGTTTTATTTCGCAGCAAATATCACTCATGCAACTTTACCATCTTATAAGCATATAATGTAGTCAGAAGGTTAGGACTAAACTTCTAAACCATCTAAAATAATTAAATCTTTAAAACCTCTGTATAATCACAGTCCTTTCTTTCACAATAAATCCACTAAACTGGCGAATTTCACTATCAACATTTTTTTTAATACATTGAAAAGAATGAACAACTTTTAAAAATTTCACAGTTGCTTTCATCAGAAATTATCCGGCTACAATTAGTTCCTTTGAAATTGAAGTTTATGGTGTAAAAGCTTGATCCTGCTCCACCAAGTGAAGAAATATAGATAAAACTATATACATAAAAAATACACTACTATTCAAGACTGGCTCCGAAAAATAGCTTCAAACTTAATAGCCAAACAAGCATTTCTCAATTTTCTGTAGATAAGTATTAATACTTTTGCAGTCTTTATCACATAATTATTGTAAGAGCTGATAGATTTCAGTAACACCAATTTCAAACTCAGAACACATATAGTTTTAAGAAACCTGTAAAATATTAAATAATATTCAAGTCCTGACATCACTGAATTTAACAAAAGAAAGCAAATAAAAAGATCCAAATTTAATCAAGTCTGTATATACAGAACCATTTTAAAATTGTAAACAGTTTCATTGTAAACATTCACCTAAAGTAGAGCCTTAAAGTACATGAGTAATTAGTCCATAAACACATATGAAAACTGTATAACTATCTCACTTTATGGTGCACACACACTATTTCAAATTTGTTTTTGCTCAGAAAATTAATCACAAGCAATGTAATAAAAATACATCACTCAAGCACACAGTCTCATTCAAACAATTTTAACTATCATTTAGTCAAATGTTAACTATCTGGGGGGAAAAATGTAAATAAAAGTTAGTAATTAGAACTGTTAATTAAGCAACTCTCCCAATAGCACATGTTCATAAAAAATATTTTAATGTTGAATTTATATATATTTGATTAACTAATAAATTAGAATAAAATATTTAGCCAGAATGAAATAAATTAATTTTTGAGGGGGAAAAAATAAATCTGATTTAAGAATGAATAAAATACATGTATTAAGCAGTTACTTAGTTAAAACATAAATAAGAGCATTATAAAGTAAATAAAATTCTAAGACTGTGTTTTATATTAATAAAAATTTAATTCTAATATAAATTTTCATGCATCTTAATTCAAAATTGTACATTTCCATCATAAAAATAAACACAAAGAACTAACATTCCTCTAGCTATATTTCCAACAGTTAGATATTATGAGTTAAAAGTTCATTTAGATTAAAAAGAAGGACCAATTAAAACCAAATTAAAATAAAAACAACTTAAAACTTTCATATATGAAAAACAGATGAAAAGAAAAATGAAAGGAAAGATAGTAGCATAAATTAACAAAATCAAAATACATTTCTTGATTGAGAAGATACATCAAGAAAATTCTATAATAAATACAAACCTTTCGTCTCTGTGTTGCAGAAGCACACACTTTGACTGGACTAGATTCTTCACTTGTTTTACACCGGGTTTGAGTATTCACATCAATAACTGTACTAGTAGAATCAGTTGACTGAGCACTACCAACACTATTGGCTATGTCATTACAGGAACTGGTAACATTACTTACTGTTTTCTCAGGTATCACACTTAAGTCTGAAGGCCTATCATTTGTACTCTTGTCCTCATTTTTATTTACAACAGATGTTTCACAAGAATTTATATTGCTGGTGACTTTTAAAGATGCTTTACATGGAGAAATATCTTTTACTTTGTCTTGCATAGATGATTTTATGGTGTTAATTTCATTTCTCTGAATATCCTTTGATGGTGAATGTTGTATTGTTTCTGATGTTGTGTTTCTTCTTGTTGCTGAAATGCATTTAGATTTCACAGGGCTTGTGTTATGTACAGGTTGTGATGCACTCTCAGAAGTAGAGTTCGGTAACTGCTTTGGAACAGGTAAGTCTTTTATGGAATCTTCTACACTTTCTACTTTGATAAAACTTTGTTTTGCATTTTTAATACTAGGAGGATCAGTTCTTGAATCAGAGAATGCAGATTCCTCTATTGCAGTTGGTTTGGGATGATGTTCTGATTTGACATTTTCTTTAATCAATGTCAAGCCAGTAT
Source organism: Argiope aurantia (assembly GCA_026543865.1). Classification (NCBI taxonomy): domain Eukaryota; kingdom Metazoa; phylum Arthropoda; class Arachnida; order Araneae; family Araneidae; genus Argiope; species Argiope aurantia. The sequence goes on along the minus strand of JAPMOR010047153.1, from coordinate 47,595 downwards.
CCAAAGAGATTGATTTAATGTAATCCTTTTTAAAAGAAGCATGAGTTTTACAGTTTGTAATATCACTCTTTACATCACAGTTATTTTGAATATTGCTTTCAGTTGTCTCACTAAGTTTGTTTTTATCAAAATGCAGTGGGTCGTCAGAATTCTTTTCATCGGATGAAACCACAATGTCACAGTTAACCACTTCCTAGAACAGTAAAAAAAAATTAGAATACTTTTTTAAAAACTTAGCATTAGAGAATATGCAGATCAGATGTTTTTTACAGGTACCAAATATAAAAAATATGCAAAGCATTAAGAAAAGAGAGAATTTGAAAATTAATTTAAATAAAAAATAATAGAACAACTTTAAAGAAATTATTATTCTTTGTTTCTAAGTTTAAAAAGAAATGCAAACTTGAGTTTTTTTGGAAAATTTTATATGAATTGCACCAAATAACTGATTTATTGAGAGCAGGGTTTTTTTAGAGGGATGGTGAAGATTAACTTGTGCCATTAATAAATAATTCTACTATCACTCTTTTTCAGAAGAGTTCATTTAAATAAATGTTGAAAATCAGTAATAAGTAGGAAAAGATTTAAACATACTGGTGTAAAAACCTGACTTCATTTATGACCAATATTAGTCAAGATAATTACTGTTTGAGATAGTTGGAATCATAAATTTTTTAAACTTCTTTATCTAGTTAAAAATGAAAAATTCTGAAAGGTGAAACCGTTAAAACAACTGTAATAAAAATTATATAAATGAAACAGAAAACTGAAGTTTTGATACAGGTTAAGTTCATTTTCTTTGTTAATAGTTAGCATAAAATATAATTACTAGATTCAGAACCAGCAAAATATACCTATATCCTATTTACATTTTGTTAAGAAATCTAGCAGCAAAGTCCAGAATGGCAGGGAAAATACAATTGATTATGTACTTTGGATTATGTACTCAGGATTATGTACTTTGAAAATTAAAGAGGTTCATAAATTTCCTTAGCTCTCATTCTCCATAAATAAAATAATTCATAAATTCCCTTCCCTCCCATATCTTACAACAGAATACCCCCCCCCACCCTCTCCAAACACACTCTTCATGGATGCATAGATTTAAAAAAAAAAAAAAAGGGGGGGGGGGTTTCACTTTTATTTAGATGAAATCCCCATTTTTACAGTGATTGGAGAACTGCTTCAGAAACAAAGAAAATATAAATAAGAAGAGATGAAAAAGTGACCAACCGACTAGTTTCGTCACGAGAAATTTTTAATTTCATCCATAATTTAGACGTACATATAAAGCAAATTTGTTAAATTAATTTCTGAAGGTTATTATTATTATTATTTAGTAATTGTAAAATCTCAAGAATTAAAAGTATAACACATAAATTTTTAAAATTGCCATAATTGACTTAATACCTCAACCTCCATATCAATAAATACTTGAAAACATTTTTGCTACTTCTAGAAATAAAACCAAAAAATCATTAGAATTTCATTTCACTATTAAAAGAATTTACATGGTTCTGCAATTTTTCTGAATAATTGTACCACATAATTTGTCAATATTTTCTAATTAAAAAAATATATATATTTATTTCTGCTTAGATGTTTACTTTTCAAAACAAAACACAACGAATTTCCTTAAATGAAAATATAAGCAATTCCATCAGGAAAACTAGCATAAATTCTGACCCTAGAGACACTTCACAAATAATTCTTTATTAAACTTTTATTTTTGAAAAATCTTTTTGATCGAGTATGTTTTACTTTCTGGTTAACTTTCATAAAAAATAAACAGAAAATTGACAAAATTTACCAGATTTCAGCTATTTGTACAAAGAAAACATTTAACTACTAAAACTTAAACAATTTTCGAAAAATTTAAGAATAATAACTTTTAAGTCAGTTAAGAAACAGATATATATATATAAATATAATCAAAACATACTTCTTTAACATTTTCACTGAGTTGTTCTTCCACTTTTAGGTCATTAGTTTCAGGAATATGCTTTTCTTTGGAAGGTGAGAGTTCTATAATATATTCATCATTTGTTGTATTAAGTGATTGCTGTTCTATTGTATCAGTATGACTATCATTGGGTAAAGAACTTGATGTCGTTGCATCTGTATCGTCCAAACAATTCTCAATAGATGGGCTGTGAGGAAACGTCAAAGATTCAACACTTTCACGTAATAATCGTCTTTTCTTCAAAGGAGGAGTCAAAACATCAGCTGAAATAATAATAATATAACTAATAAATTAACTAACTGAAAATCAAGCATTAAAAATTCTTAATTATAATCTAATTGAATTAATATTAATTAAACTATAAATTAAGATTTTTATTCTTAAATAATTTTAATTAAGCTCATAAATTTTATGTTTCTAAAGACATCATTTTATAACAGAATTTCTACTCACATTCTCATATATAACTTTTTTTTTTATTTCTTTTGATTTTCATTAAGGGTTTCTAGTCAACTATTATTTTCTGTATCTCACTGTTCTTGTTTTGGCCCTTTGACCTTATTTTTTATTAACTGAGAAAACGGTTTTATTTAGAGCTTCTTTCAATATATTTCATTATTATTTTTTAAATATATTCAGGTTTTTTTTTATGGTTTCAATATTAAAATAAACCAATAAGGTACAATAAATGACCATTATTTTAGCAAATTATTTCAGACAAACCTTATCCAACAAAAAAAGACTAAGCTAACATTATAGCACTAGCTACAGAAAAATATAAACAAAGGAAATACTACTAATTAGTAATACTACTAATACTACTCATTTTTACTTCATTAATTTAACGCTATACAGAATATGCCCAACTATGTAATAATTTTTATATTTCAAAGAATGATACCAAATATCAATTTTGTTCAAAGAAACCCAAAGCAGATTTAAAAAAACTTGATTCTTCTAGATTCAGATGTTTAATTACTCAAGCTTCATAAAAAGTTTACGATTTAAAAGTAAATCTAATACTTTGAATGCCACCAAATGTTTAAACGGGAAGAAACCTCAATAGCACTTCAAAAATTACAAGGTGTTTCAGTACAGGGTGCACGTTTTCCCTCAATGCAAATCCAATAAACATTCCTTTTAATCCAAATTTATTGCCACATCATAGCAAACTATTTCTTCCCACAACTTCGTATTTAATCACTGCCACACAATTTTAAAAGAGATGTAAAAGGGTTTCTGATATCCATTTCTACTGAGATTAATTTTCAAAAATACTTACTGAACATATTTTTTTTCTTATTTGAAAAATCAAAAGACAAAGGAGAAAAATGTTTTTGAAATTTTAATGACTTAATTAAAAACATTTCATGAAAAACCAATTCAAAACCCAGTTAAATTCTAGATAAAATGTTAATTTAGATAATCTAGATAAACATTAATTTTTAGAGTTTAAGACAGAGTTAAGACTTCTATGTACAAGAAAATGACATAACTAGTACAGCATTTATCATTGTAAAAATAATTTTTAAAAAAAAACATGACTTCAAACCAGCCATTGTTTTAAGACTCTTATCCAAAAATTCTATATTACTTGTATCAGAAGTAAGATAACCGATTAAAATAAACAAACTATAAACATGTTTTTAAATTGATGAAAATGAAAGAAAAAAAAAAAGAAAAGAAAGAAAGGAATCAGTATTTAAAAATTATTACAATTACAAGAAAGAACATGAAATAGATTACTAACATAAAAGGTCTGAATAAATAAGAGAAACTTGACAGAAATATTTCTTTGTTAAAAACTTTTTCCATACTTCAATTTTTGCAAAAAATAACTTTCTAATATATTTTAACCCATTAACCACTGGTGTTGCATTGACGCAACGGTCAATATAAATAAATATAAAACAATAACGATTAAACAAATTTTTGAATAAATTACAGTTTTATGTTAAAGAATAGCACTACTAACAAATCAGTGAAAAAATTGACTTAAATAAATTATTTTACACCTAATAATCGATGTTTTTACTTTAAGCATTTTTTTTTGTTTAATTTTTCAAATTCATTTTTTTTTAGAAAAAATAAAAATTAAAAACAAATTGGGGTTTGGTTGTGAAATACATTAGTCAAGGTCACTCTTTGTCAGTACATTCCACAACGCAGGTGTTTCTGTGGGGGAGGAGAAGAAAGTAAATACAGGTGCTGCGTTCGCGCAACATCAGCGGAAAGGGGGTAGATTGTTATCCTTCTTGAAAGATTTCATTTCAGTACTGTGCGTCTTATTGTTAGCAACTTTTTTATCCTTTGTGGTTTAAAATGCATAAAACAAGATATCTTTCGTTAAAAAATTTTTGAACAAAATGCCGATGACGAAGATGCACATGAGACCGATATTGTTGTCATACCTCCAGAAACAGCAGATGCTAGTGATGAAGAAGAAGGTAATGAAGATATTTTAAATAACGATAATGAAGTTTTACTTAGATACTGCAGGGGAAGTTGAAGTTCGTGTAAAGAAGATGTTAGATCCTCCCAAAAGTTCTGCTAAAAAACAAAGACAAAAAAAAAAAAAAAACAGAAAAAGGAAGAATTATGATGGACAAGAAAGGAACCAATTGATAGACCTCAACCAAAAATTAAGAAAAAGCTTCAAATGATCATATCAAACTAATCATAGAAGATAAAACTAGTGCAGATATTTTCAATCTTTTTTTTTCAGTATAAAGAAAACAAAAAGATACTTGTTGTTCGGTGGAACAACAACTCCGTTGTGACAATAGGGTCAACGTTTGGAAAAATTAAACCACTAAAAAATGTTTCTCGATACTCTAAAAATCAGAAGAAAATATTAGTAGTCCACCTCACTGCATTGAGCATTATAATCAGAAAATAGGTGGTGTAGATTTGTGTGACAATTTTGTTTCCAATTACAGAATTAGGGTCCGTGGCAAAAGGTGGTGGTGGTGGCCGATATTTTCAAATTTCATCGATGTTGCACTAACAAATGCTTGGAGAAAATCAAGATTTTCTGAAGAAGGAAGTAAAAAGTCACTGTTGGATTTTAGACGAGAGGTTGTGCTTCATATGATACAGATGCCCTTGGAAAGTGATATAAATAAGAAAAGATCAGCTACAGGACATCGAACAAATTCAGCCTTACAAAACCAATATCCGAAGGACATTTTATTGTTAAGTCTACAGACAGTAGACGACTACGTCGCAAGTATTGCCACAGCTAAACTATTTATCGCTGCAATGTTTGTGAAGTTGCTTTACACCACAATTGTAGTGAAGTATATCATACTTGAAATTTATATCATCTTATTCTTACATAATAAGCTTGTCAACTACATTTATTTGTTAATTTTTAATAAATTAAAATTTTAAAGAAGTGCTTTGATTATTTTACACCCTTTAATAAGCTCACAAAAATTTCTAGTTTTTAAAACGTGAAGAAAATGCGGCGTAGTGCGCGGTGATAAAGATCAACATTCGTACTTCGTTTCTGCTGACGTTGCGCCAATGCAACACCCTATATTTTTAAAGGCAAGTGCAATTTTCTTATTTTTACATTAAATTACTATTATAAGTGGTCAAAATAATAACTTGTATTATTCGCATCGAAAACAAATAATGATTTTGAGTTTTGGCGTTTAATGGGTTAATATAATTAATAAATTCTCATACCATCTGTAATAGTACCAGGACTGTCAATATCTCCATGGCAAATAGGGCTAAGGCAGACACTGTCTAAATGTTCTAGACTGCCCGAGTCCATTTTAAGATGTTGCTCTTCACAGCTACCACTGTCACTCATAGCTTGCCGCAACCATCGCTAAAAATGACAATACTTAAATGGTAAATTTAACAAAAATCAATAGAGAAAACTGATTTTGTTTAAGACACTATTTACAAATTTCAAAATGAAAGAATTTTCTTGTTTTCCAAAATAGTATAGCACCCTTATTCTGCACAGCAGTTGTGACAAAAAAGAGCAAACAATATGATCTGCTTTCATTGATTCAATTTTCCTATAATAAATTATCAGAATTGTTTTCATGATTTAAATTAATGTTACTTAACTATGAGCATACTTCAATAACAGTATTCAGCAGAATTATGCAGCATTAATTAGCAAAAATTGTTAATACTTTTACACAGAAATTTCATATGTGAAGACCTGTCTTTATGAAATTTTGTTACACGCATTTACTAATAAAAATACTGATAACTTGAAACGTAAAATAACACTTATATCTTCAATATTAAACTATTACAATATAACATGAGAATAAGCACATACAGAATACATGAGATACATGAGAATAGAAATCATACAGACAAATCTATATATCACGAACGAGATAAATGACATCTGATAAATTAAATCAAGCTGCAGAACCAGGTCTTCAAGAATAACAAGGAAACATTACCATTAAGTATAAATTATTCCTAAATAAAAATGATAATATAAAAAAAAGAGGAACAAAACTAACAGGGAGAGTACACAAAATTATGCCAATCATGGTGAAGAAACTTTTTTCAACCAACCAATAAATAATTTTCTGAAGTATAATCAAACTACCTTTCAAAATCAAACTACCTTTTTTGTGAAGCCTTGATCTTGTGAACCATTGTAACTTTCTGCGGCCTTCACATAACCACTTGAATTACTTCGTCGAAGATGTGCAGCAGAAATGCCACCTGAATGTGGTGTATCTTTCGTACATCTGACATAACAAGCTGGTGTAGAATTTTGCTGTTTTGGAGTTGGTAGATTCACTTTTGTGTCTGTTAGTTCGGATAGAAGCCAAACATTCATCAAAGACTATTAAAAAAAAAAACACTTTTGTACAAACATGCTTCTGGTCACAAGGGTAATAAAAATTCATATTATATTTAGAAATTTATTTCTAAATCTAGGCAAAAAGTAACTGAAAAAATAATAAAAAATTTAAATAAATCAAATTTACAATAACTTTTTTAAATATGAGAGAAAAAAAACATTAATTTAGGACATGATATATATCAGGTATTAAAAACTAAGACTCAATTTGTTACTAACTAAATATGTTACAAAATAAAAATAAATCTGTTTCAGAAAAACTATTTTGCTGATATTTTCTATTGCATCAAATTGTTAATTGCAATTAATCTTAAATGACAATTAAAAACTTTATTCCAATTCACTAACATTATAATATGAATTGCAAAATTAACATTTGGATTTGATTATGCAAATATCCGATTATTATAAGCAAAAAAGATAAGTTTACCGTTTTTCTTTTCAAAAGTGATGGTTTTGGTGAAAGTATGGCAGGTGGAGGTTCAACATCTGTCACAAGAGGAGGATTATTTGTTGTTCCACAATCTGACTGAATAGGAGTCTCATTTACAGCAGTAGCAGTAGCAGTAGCAGTAGCAGCAGCAGCAGCAGAAGCTGATATTGTAGGTGACACTGTAGATGGCTCCTCAGGGGCCTTTGGAAACTCTTCTTGTACCAAACGAAGAATATCGGACCCCCCACTATTAGTCCTTGTCCGACGTCTAGACGGTGTCCCAGAACCCCTTCTTCGTTTCCTGCAAAATATTTATACAAACAACCTAATGAAGATACCATTACACTGAAATCAAATCAATTTACACAAGCAAATGTCTTAATGTTTTTATTTAATACCCATTTTTTTTATTTCTTATTTTAAGAAATTTATCTTTAGAGAACTAAGATATAAAAGTATTTGTAAAAATTTATATTATATATATATATATATATATATATATATATATATATATATATATATATACGAAAAGGAAATATATAGTGAAAGAGGGAAACAATATGTAAACATTTGCATTCATAAAGAAACTTTCATTGTTAAACAACAACAAATAAAAAGTTGCAGATCAAAGAATTTAAAATTATTAAATATATGTATGTAGTTTCTTCTTAAATGACTTGTTAATATTTCAGACACATTTTATTTGAAGTTCCTTCTTCTCTCTTTCACTTAATCAACTACATGAATATTCTACTCAATATAATCCTAAAATTAAAATGTCTGAAATGCGCAAACTACATTGATTAGAATTGGGAGAATACAATCTGCATAATCATATACTGCTAATACCTTTGCTTAAAAAAATAGAAGAAGTTTGCAAATATAAAAATAATATTAATATTGCATCTAAAAAATATCTGGATGTTTATTTAATACATTAATAAAATTAGATGATCTTGTACTTTTATATATGGATATATTATTTTTGTATTATTATCCTTTTGATATAATCAATCTTGTATTAAAAAGTCATTAAGATAATAACTAAAAATATTTCTAAAACATTATTTAAAAACTAATAAATTGTATAAAATCATAAATATACAAACCCTTTCTTAGGTTTGGTGGTTGCCAGAGCAGCTTTGGATTCCATTTTAACTTCTTCTTCACACTGTTCTTCTACAGCAGATGTAGATGAAGTCTTTTCTTCTTCCTTTGGAACAGCTGCAACAGGCTCATTTTTCTCGACTGGTTCTTCCAACTTGGGAGGAATCTTCTGACGCTCTTGAGCCTCTTTCTGCTGCTTCCTTTTCTCAGCCTTTTCCATTTTATAGAAAGTCTGCATGATTTGGGCCAATTTTCTTTCTTCTCTTGTCTAAAAAAAATATGCAGTTGGACAAGGAAATAAGATTTATGCATATATAAAAAATATTTTTTTAAGAGCATACATGCAAACAGAACTTGATACTGATAATGTGTACAAAATATGCAGAAAAGTCTACAAACATATAAAAATTTTAGGCTCCACAATAGTTTTTGAAAAATAATTCCATATAAAAGATAAGGTTTTTAAAATTAAAAATAGAGTGACTTTTTAAAGTTTTCAATATAGCAACATTTTATAGATTTATAATTAGGCAAACAAATTATATATAAGAACTGAATGACTAGAATAAAAATGAGATTTTTTCTGACATGCTTATATTAATTAGCAGATGCTAAATTTTATAGATCACTGGGAATTATAAAAACCACTTGGGTATTTTTCTTCAATAATTCTTCAACATTTTAAGCATTTTGCATTTTATTTTATTCATAAAGCAGTAATGGCAATCAGCAGGCAATTTGGTTGGTTCACTTGGATAATGGCTATCTTTAATTTTAGATAAATTGTTTAAATATAACTTCTTATGATATTGTGAAATTGCCAGACATTAAATATGTCATACATATGCATTATTAAATTAGTATTCTCATCATTGAATATATTATTAAATTTCCAGTAATAAAAAAAAAACAAATTTATATTCTAAAATAATATAAAATGTATTTTTGTGTAGTAATATTTTTTAGTTTATTGCAGAAACCCCCAAAATCCGGTTTATTTTTAATAAATTAATATTTCAAAAAAATTGTCCAAGAGGCACATTCCCACCCTTCAGGATATATCAATTCCAAATTTAGTTAACTGCAATCAAATGGTCTAGCCTGTGGAATGTCAACACACACATTCATCTTTCTTATTAGTAAAGATATAAAGCATATCTACCATTTGGTTGATTTATCTTAATTAAGTTTTTATTGCAATTAGCCAAATTACCATTTTTATCTGTTATACTTAGTTAAAATTTTAATGCTAAATATGAATAAGTTTTGTTCGATTCTAAATGATTCACAGTAGAGATAGACACAATTTAGAAAAATATGTTCAAAAAAATATAAATCAAAATAATATATTTTCTAATATAATTCTATGATTTGAGATTGTGAGATTCAATATTTTAAAGATGAAATATTTATAATTATCATCAATAGTTAAATATTTAATTACTATTAATTACTATTAATATTAAATATTTATATAATTAACTTGCCATTTTCTTTTTATTCTCATTACTGTGTTCTTCTGCTTCATGATCTGAAGATGCCAATTTCATATCAACTGCCTGATCATTGGATTCTGTTGGAATAATCTGTGCCTTAGCAGCCACCTATGAATAAAAAATGGTTTTAATGAAATATTTTAAGTAGGTGAAGAAAAATGCAATGATAAAATTCCACAAGACAGAAATCAATATTTAAAAAAAATTGATATTTTCTTATGATTTTATGTTTAAAATTACAGCATGCTAAACATACCTCCAAAATACGAATATATATTTTTCAAAATATTCAGTATTTCAACGGCACAAAATTACTAAATGCATTACAATTACTTGGTATTTTAATAAACACCATTTATAAACCAATAAGTGCTGTATATATTTACTTCCATTAAATGATAAGTTAAAAAAAAAAACTAACTAAGATATGATGTTAGAACTTTTGTAGTAAATACAACAAAATTTATTAAGGTGATAAATCTACAATAGCATTTGACATATCTAGTTGATACATTTCACCTTCAATTATTCTTTAATTTAACAAACAACTATTTGCAGCAAAAAAAAGAGAGAGAGAGAGAGAGAAGAAGTTACAATAGTTACAAAATTAAATATCTAATCTTCACCAATTTATTTCTGCCTACCATCCCAAATGCAAGATTTTTAGTTCATTTGCTTTTGACTAATTGCTATCTTTTAAAATTACACCTTTAAAATAACACCTTTTAAAAATTCCTACTTTTTTTTTAATTTTTAATCTTGATGTATATATAGCACCAACCATATCGTAGGTTATATAGAAAATATATCATCTGGACTGTTCATATCATTACTTGATATCCAGATGACTTACTCTGTCAAAAAATATTGTACTTTCAGTAATGTTTTTTCACAATACATCTACTGGCACACAGATCACCTTTACATGGTTCTTCACTCTTGAAAACTTTCAGATTTACTATTGCGTATAACATTTAGTTATAAACAGAGGATTTATCTTCGTGCAAAAAACAGTAATTAAGCATAAAATAATATTGGAACGACTACATAAAAATAAATAGATATATCTTGTAATGAATGAAATGACAAATTAAAGATCTACTTTTAGAATGAGTAAAACAATTTCTTCTAACTGAATAGAATTTGAAATTCCAAATTACTTTTGATTCAATGCATCAATATTCTTTATTTAAACATAAAATAATCAATATGCAGAATAATAAGGTAATTTTTTCCCACTAAAATATATTAAAAAGGTTATATAAATCAAAATAAAGAATAATAGCAATATTTAGACAGAAAATAATTGGTTTAAATTAATTGGACTTAAAAATTTAATATAAAAGATTATTACATATATGCAACTTGATTGTAATAAAGATAAATATTGAAAGTAGCTTATGGATGTAGAGAAAATAATGTCTATATATTCAAGCAATTCTGACCCAAAGTAAGCCATATGGTGGAAAAATAAATACAACTTCTTTAAGTAATTCAGAAAAAATAAAAATATCAAAATATAATTAAAATGAGAGAAGATATTATACTATAAACTGAGGCAATTGGAATAATGAAAATGCATTCAACAATATTATCATGAGAGTTATGATATAATAAACATGGAAATTCATTTATGTGATAAAAATATTCACCTGAAGATCAGGAGTTGAATTTTTTGCTTGTGAAGTCTTATTTTTCTCTGCTTGAGCAGCAATAACTAAAGACTGGCTGCTTTCATCATCCGCTGATATTGTGGTTCGTCTGCTTCTTCTTCGCTTCTCATGACTAAAATCAAAAACAGATTTCAATTATAACTGAATCTTAAAAAAAGAGTTCATCAATTATTTGATATAAGAATTTGATCTAAATATTATACTATAACAAATAATACTTAGGATTTGCTTACATGACTTCAATGCTACCATTCTTCTTTTTTGGTTTCAAAAGGCATTCATCAGAGCCACATGGACATTCTATATCTTTTAAGCTTAAAGAGGGAAAAAATAAAAAGGATTTTTAATATGAAATTATCTTAACTACAAACTAACAGCATTAACACTTAATTCAGAAAGGATATGCAAGAATCTATTCTAGCGTATCATGCCTTCAAAAGTTTTCCAATAAAAAACTTTTTTGAGACTAATGATTTTTAATTGATAAAGCAGATAATTAGATAATTAAATTACAATAATTTAATTCCACAAAATAGGTACATAGGTACACCTGCATATCTAGGAAGTTAAAGTACTTTTAAATCTGAATCTAAATAGAAAAAATTTTAAAAGCACAAATATATTATGTATTCCTGGTAAAGGAGCATGTGGCAAATTCTTTAAAAGGATTTCTTTATTCTCTTCATAGTTTTTCAGAATTCTTTCGATGCTGTTGTTAAATTTGTGGATAGTAAGATGATAAACCCCAACTAAAATGGCAGAAAGAGTGAGCAGAAAGAAAAAATGCCTCTTTATGTGAAAATGCCAATTAAATTCTTAATTATCTTAATTAAATTAGGCTTATATTATCTTCTTCTAATTATATAAGCCTAATTTAATACTTATATAATTAGAAGAGGATTTTTTTAACATTAATTTTAAGTGCGATGGTATTTATTTTGCATGAATGCAGATTGGTAAATGAAAATGCACAATTCAGAAATTAAAGATAAGTTTGAATTCATATGATTAGATAATTATTTCTTTTTTAAATGGATAACCTATAATTACATATATGCACATTCAATTTTCACAGATTTTTAAAAACATGTAAACAACTGAACTAACCTATCACAATCATTAAAAGTAACAGGAACAGTAACTTCATCTTCACTAAAAATTACTTTAGTAGACTGCAAGTACAAATGCAAGTTTCCATTATATACCATATGCCGAATCTGTAAAGAAATAATTAATGGATGTCAATTAATGCAAATACATATCAATATAGACAATTGTCTATTTCACCCATTCCATACAAACAATGCATTTGTACTTTAGGGTTGAATTCCCCTCAGGATTAAACATTACACATGTGCATTTGCAATGGTATTTCCTCAGGGGCGAAAGCTGCATCCTTGCATCAGGCTTTTGGAACAAAATTATTTCTATTAGATGGCATTTCTAAGCTATGTTTTTATTAAAATATTAGTTCTATACATTAGTATTTCTCTCTCTGAGATCAGATTAGGGTTGAACAAATTTCTATGAATCCTTATATTTTAAAATATAAACAGAAATATGCATCTGCTAATATAAAGAAAAATGCATGCTCATTTTAAAGTGACTGATGTAATTTATATAAGATGTCATTCTAGCAATAGTTTTATTCCTCTTAGTTTCATTTGTGTAGTAATGGCTACAAGACTGCTTATCTTTTTTGGACGGACAAGATATGCAAATTTATGAATGACTGATCAATGAATTTTTCCAATAAGAATATCAAAATATTAATGATTAAAAAATTAGAAGATGCATAGGTTGCCCGAAACAAAATAAAAAAAATAAGATACAGCCAATGTATATAAATTGTGTAATGTCAGTTTCAATACTGATCTGCATCTTGAGATTTTTCATACAGCTTTGAAGTATTAATTATTTAAAATATTAATTGTAATTATTTTTCACACATTTTTATATTTAATATCAATAATACGGTGTTACTGTTAGTGCTATCATCAAAACAAAATACTCTCGTGACATTTTTACAATCAAATATCAAGAAATTTTAACTACTTTTTAAAATCATGACAGAAAATATATCGGCACATATTTAAAACTTGTTAACATTTCTATGCAAAGAGTACTTTTTACAAATTATTATACACAGTTTTACGAAAACTGCAGATAAATGTAAAAATTTTCTTTGAAAATTTCCTTTCTCACGGCGTATTGAAATAGTAGTTTAGTGGTTAAACCTATTCATAAAGATAGAAAAAATATGCTGAAAATTGATGACAAAATTAAACTATGGAACAAAAGATTTAAATGAACTTCATTTAGGAAATAAAGTTAGAAGGAGAATAAATTTGACAAGCAAGAATTTAAAGGATTTTTTGCTTCATCAGAATATGATATGGTACTACAACAAGCGGACAATAAAAATAAACAGTGAATGACTTTTTGTTTATATAATGTTGATACAGCATCAACATTATATAAACAAAAAGTCATTCACTGTTGCATTTCATCTAGTCTGATATTCTAAATGTAAAGCAATCAGGATTTTAAGTTCAGAGAGCTACTGTATTTTTATACTCATTCGATCAAATTTAAAATATGACTGGAAACAATGAAGAGAAGCCAGGCACCATTTTCATGTAATAAGTGATTCTTTTCATTTAAATCTCTTTAAAATGCCATACATACATACATATAAAACAATTACAGAATTTTGGGAACTAGTAGTAGTAGATTAGTAATATGACCAAGAGATAAAAAAAAATACAGTTTCAAGCAGTAGAAATTATTAATACCTGTTTCACAATTGGCACCTGACTGACCATTTTACTATATAACTGATTAAATAACATGCATTTTATTATTATAAATTAAAATTGGACAAGTAAACAACTGATAATGAAAAATATTTAATTTTGCATTTATTTTATAGATTGTTCAGAATGATAAACAATTCAAAAATCCATACAATAAAAAAAAAATTTAAAATATGCTAAAAAATTTTCAACATTAAAACTAAAATTCAAAATTTTATAAATTACTTGAACTTACTTCTGCATTAGGTTTACATGATTTCCTCACAAACCTCGCGTCATTGCCATATATCGAAGCATCAACACAAATCTCAGTTTCATCTATCTTATAAAACAAAACATAAGGATATAACCTATAAAAAAAAGGGGGGAAATTTTAAAATCTAGATTTTAGACTATAAAAGTTTTTCACATCTTTCAAGACAAAACTTCTTACTATACAATAATTATCGCTCAGGCAGATCAGTAAGTAATTACAAACGTTCAGTAAGTTGTATATACTAAGCATTCATCAAATATTTACCTTTTATTATAGAGAGGGTGAATATCATGAAACTGAGAAGATAAAAGAAACTTTCCTTTATATTCTATAAGAGGTTGATTTCTAGGTAAATCATAGAGACAGACCAGCTGTTTCCTTTTCCCATCATCCAACACATGACACTGCTTATTTTGAAGTTGTTCAAAGAACTGTTTTTCAAATCCCTAGAATACAGAACAAATGTCATATATTTAAAAAATGAATTAAACTTACTTTAAATAAAATTAAAATATTTTAATATTTTAAAAAGATGGATAATATACCAAAGGTCTCATCGTTCGAGCTAACTGTTGCACTTCAGATGTATACTGATTAGTTACAGCAGCTTCAAAATTTTCCTCACACCACTCGGTGCTGTATTGCCAGGCATCTTGGGCTTCTTCGTCAGCTGTACTTGTACTTTCTTTATTCTTGTTCTAAAAAATAATTTTTTATTTAAAGAACAATTTTTTTAAATGCACATATGGACATATATCTCAGATGAAACTGATCACCTCTGTAATCTATGAAAAAAAATTATATGATGAAGAAAATGGTATAATCAAACAACATTACAGAAAATTATTTTTAAAGGGAAGCGCATCTTCTCCGTGATCTAGGTATAGTGGGTTCGAGTCCCGGTTCGGGCATGGTTGTTCTTCTGTGAGGTGTTGAATGCCCCCCCCCACTGGAAAAAGACGCTGTGAAAGCAAATGTGATGCATGAAGTAGCTAAGTCGTACTCTTGGCCCTAGTCGGCGCAACTGAAAAAGCGAGACGCTCACTCAGCTTAAATCGCTGACAGATAACTGTCAGCTTGTTTTTGAGGTGCCATAAGTCACAACACAACAACATAATTTTAAAAATAATACATAAGAATACTTTTATATCACTGCAAAATCTTCATGTATATCTGAGAAATCAAAATTTTTTATTAAATTATAAAAAAAAAGTATTCAGAATCTGATAATTTAAATACACATATATATAGCAGTTAAATAATAAAATAGCAGTACAACAATATACTTTTACAGCAAACAAATTTTACTCAAAAACTTTTTAAAACTTAAGAATAGTTTCAATAAATATTCAAGATAAGTAAAAACTTTGCTTTCTCTCAATCCTGCAACGTAAAAATTCTGCATTTTAAAGATAATTATTTGCATAACTTACAGTAAGAACGTGAAAAAAAAAAATAGCAAACCCATAAATCGATATAAAATAACTTTAACTTCTATTTATAAGAAAACTGTTTAGAAATATTATAGAATATTATCACAATTTTTCAATAAAATAAAAAAAAAGAATACAATATTCAGAGTTATAACAATTGATATTTGTTTTGAAATAATTTTTTTTTACAAAGCTTTCTTTAATACAATAAACATTTCAAAATGAAATTTAATACATCTAAAAGATAAGAATAAAACTGGAAAAGAATAACCATCTTTGGAATACAAAGATAAACAAAAATTTGGCAATCTTATGAATGTGGGGAAACAGGATAGTTCAGGAAAAATCACACTTTATTTCAATTAACAATTAAAATTTATGATCTTTTATGATAAAATTGAATTTATTGAAATATTTCATTTTGATGAGTTAAAAAAAATGAAAACTGTATTTCTAAACCAAATAAAAGGGGTGAAAATGAAAACTGTATTTCTAAACCAAATAAAAGGGAATAACTATGCTTCTTTTCATTATTATTAATATCAATTTACTTAATAAAACAACAACCAATTTATCAATATTATATTGCATGTTTCATATTATCACCAGGTACAAATTTAAGAATACAGAATATGAAATGTTGATGACTTACTCTTCTCAGTTTTGAACGCTTGATATCTGTTCTTTCTTTTCCATGCTAAATTAAGAGAAAAAAATTTAAAATGTTAAAATATCACACATAGAACAATTCTGAATTATATTAACAGGCCCTGTATTAAATAAGGTTTTAAAAAATAGTACAAAGATATGTTATAATTAAAATTAGAATTAGAATTTCCTTAAAATTTTTTTGTTTTTCATTTTTATTTAGTTCCACAACTAAATATTTTTTAACTTTTCATCAGTTTTTTTAAGGGTATCCCATTTTTCATCTATGTTTTATTTGAAGTTAATAGCTTCCCTTATTTTTTGTTGAACTGAAAATTTTTCTTCTGTTCTATACTGTTTAATTTAGATAAATTCTTCCTAAAAGTTAAATAAGTACACAAATTTGTAATTATTTGATTACCTGCTAATACTAACTCTCACAGGTATTAGCACATTCTCTCCTTACAACTAATATATTATAACTCATTTTTATTACACCCTCGCAATAAAACTGATAACTTTTACTGTACTGTCAATGACTTGCATGATGTATACATAAAACTGGACATTAATATAAAAACATATTTTAACTGTGAATAATAAACAGAGTAGCTACAGGACTTAATGCAGAGTTGCTTCAAATATGCAATGCTTACATCCATTATCTAATATACAAGGTAATAAGAATAAATAATTTACATCAATTATTATAATACCATAATATATGTAATAATATTATTCTGGTGATGAAATATTTTAAAATTTACATGTTAAATTTAAATATCTTATTATAGCGTTATATATATTTTTGTGGAGTCCACACAATTCTATAGCCCTTACAATCAAAAATTTTGCCACATAGATAGTCATAATGGTAACTCAATATACTGCAAAACAAATTTTGAAATTTAATGTAGAATTTGCTTACTTATTATTATGTGTTCTTTTGAGTGATTCTTCACATAGTTTGTTTCCAATTATTGTAGGGGGGGTCATTGCAGAGAACGGATAATTATTGTTTTACAAAAATTAGTTTTGCATTTGTTAAATACATAACAGAATTGCAAAAAGAAGGGGGAAAATTAACTTTCCTGAAAAGTTATCTTAAAAAACTAAAATTTCTGTATCTGGCATTCTAATTTTATTACTTTTCTCACATTTAATGATGACATTATTCAAACATATTAACAGAATACTCATTAAAATACCTTTGCCACTGACTTTTAATTAATTATTTACATGACAACTCCATGAAACAGAGGTGTGTTTTTTTTTTTTTTTCCCCATATACAAAGTCATGAAATATAGTGTTCCCCTGGACCTGAAGAAGGGAAAATGGTAGAGGAAATGTCTACTAAAATTAAGCGTATGGTGTTAGCTATCTGATTTGTATTATATATAGAAATACAAGAAATGTTGTGTACTACTACCTAGATCATCAAGCCTAATAACATAAAATACAAGCACCTTTACTAATAGAGCACATACTGTCTGCCATGTAATAGACTTAGAACCAAAAATAATAATAGTAAATAAATAAATGCCGACCTTATTAAAATAACAAATGTATCAAACTAACATTTGAGAAGCAAAATAAGTATGTTAACTGAACAATAAAATGAATAAAAATGCTTGAGTTTTTATAAATACCTTAAGATTATTACATTAAACCATCTCATGTATGATAAACTTATTTTCAAAAATGTTGTGTCAAATCATATTGTATATATGGTAACAGTTCTCCCTTGGAATACTAAGCACTTAAGAATGTAGCCAACTGTTATTTAGGAATATTTCTTAAAGTTTACACATGTATTTTTACTAACAATTAACAAATGAAAGTGAAAAAAAAAAGAATCCGAGTTATTTGTATAATTTAGCTCTAAAGTTTAAACTAATCAATTCAAAATTTTTCAAGTGCATTAATAAATGTTAAATCATTTAAAATTTCTTTTGGCTTTCTTGAATATTTTACTTCATTTATAGAAGTCATTCTTAAAAGTACTCATCTATTTATTTCAAAAATATTTATTTACTGATAAAAAAAAATTAATATACTCTGATGGCTGCAATTCTGAATAGAATCACCATCTAGAGTATTAATGATTTTCAGTAATGTGTGGATTTTACATAACTAATATAAATTAAATTATTACTCCATTTCAGAAGGAAAATTTACTGATCATACGAAGAATCATGAAAATTTTATACATTATTTTAATTTTAACTCCATCATTTGTAGTAAATATTTTAATTGATTTGTCTTTTAATTGTTTCTTCCTTTTCATTGTTAGTTTGAATTTTTATCTACACTGTATATCACTGTTGTGAATAAAAATAAGCATGTTAAAATAATTAATATTATTTGATTGCAAGTTTTTGAAAAGACAAAAGGTTTTCATTCTGTTGTTTTTTCAAAAAATTTCATAACTTTCTAGAAATTTGAGAAACTTCAGAATTGTTCCAGAAACAACTCAGTCATCATCTTAATGGGGATTATACAAAAATCATATCATTGTATTTGACTTTGACAGTTTAAAATATATCCATTAATTGTTTCATTTATTTCAGCAATTTATATCTATCTAAAATAAAAGAGGTCAATTAAAGTTCATTTACTTCTATAATACTTTTAATTATTAATGATAAAAATGTAAAAAAACTTATGTCAAAATCTCCCTCAGGATTCAAAAATAAGACTGAACACACATAAAAACATTGATTTCCATAAATCATATCGATCCCTTATAGCAATAAATACCATTATTACCTTTGAAAAAGATTTGCTTCTTTTAGTTGACTGCTCCAGTTGTTTTTCTTCTTCTCTTTTTCTACGCTTGCTTCGCGTTTTTGGCCGACGTTCAGTATTCTTGTCATCTTCGTCACTATCCGAGGTACCTTAATAAATGAAAAATAATAAATGCATCTATTTTTAGAAAATAAGAAACTCTAAATTTATAAAGAGTTTAAAATTTCCTTTTAAATAAATCAAAACAGCATCACCTTAAGTGATGTATATTAGTTAATTTTCAGATTATACTGAAATATTTACTTACATGACTATTCAATATCAAGTTTATACATGTTACTTGAAAATACATGCATTTTTTTTCTTTTAATGTTATTTGAAAAAATTTACACCATATTTTTGGAAACTGTAAAAGATTAGATTCTGGTTTCTTCTCTTGCAATTCACTAGTAGGTTGTCAAACATATTTGGAAGCTCCTGCTTCATATAATTAGATAGTGTGGACAACTGAACTGTTCACCAATAATTTGGTAAATTGTAGAAAATTCAAATAAGTTTTTTTAATTGTATTGGACTTAAAGAAGCCTCAGTATAAAGAAGCTACTCAATACTTAAAAAGAAATTTCTCAAATGAGCAATATGTTTTTCTTAATTCTTGATGAATTATATATATCTTAATAATGATAATTAATATTGATGATATAAAGCTATAACAACTATCTTTAGATATATTAATAGCCCCTACAATATTAAAAGGATATATCTGCCATTTAAAAATTGATATAAACTTACAATAAAATCGTTGAACAAGGGATACAGGTGGCATGACTTGATAATCCGTTTTAGGCCATTCTTCTGGAGTTTGTAGTAATGTCTTCTTTTTGTAATTTTTTCCAAAAATCAAGTTATTGGCACAAGACTCTTGTTTTGTAGCTGGTAATTTGGCTAAAAAAAAAAAGGAAAATATTAAACATGAATAAATTCATTGAATATATATATTTTTAGAAACCAACTGAAAAAAACTTACTTAATGCAACTTTTTTGCGAGCTTGTAAGAGTTTTGCTTTATGCTTATCCAACTTCCTAGGCTCACATTTTTCACATAAGTATGTTTCGGGTATATTATTTCTGTCCAATCCCATGCAATCAACATGTTGCCAAACACTGCAAAATATTTCAGAAATAACTTATTCAAAACATAAAATTTGGTTTTAAAAGTTCCCAAACAATAGCTTATCCTTCCCTAAAATTTTCAGCATTTCTTATTAATAATCTCTATAAATTTATTACAGCATTTTCCAATATCCATGAATGAAACACTTTTATAAGTATTAAGTTTATTTTTTTAAAAACACGCTTAAATTTAAATGCAAACAACTCAGTACTTTTGCTTTAAATTTTTTTATTAAGTTCCAAATAAAACACCATTTATTGAAAAATTACCAGCATATAATAGTAAATTATGTAAAATTTTATTAAAAATTAACACTTAAGTCTTTCTTTTCTTACATTGCATATTAAATGGAGCGATGCAAACATTAGCAATAATAGATTATTCAACAAAGGAAAAAAATAATCAAGAGTGAAGTCCATATTATATTATTATTTCATCTTAGAATTTCCACTTAAGTTTTGATACTACAATCAAAATGACTTTATTAAACTTATCTGTAACTAAGGCAAGAATTTCAACCTCTTAAATGTTGCACAGATCTTTCATAGAAGCAGTTCATTATTATTTTGCCATGCTTTGTTTTGCATTGAATATGGTTATCTAATACCATGGAAGTTCCACTTTTAATGTGCTTATCCAATTTTCTCATGAGGAAGGGAGTTTATTTCATAGATGCAATTCAAAGATAAAATTTGATTTAAAATCAATAATGCACTGATTCAGTAAGAATGTACAATTAATACATGCTGTGAATAGATTTTAGAGTCAAACTACCCACATCTTTATCTTTGACTTTTCTTAATATTATCATTATTATATCAATATTAATATATCAGTATTTCAAACAAAAAGAGTGATCAAGAAAGCAGCCCCCCCCCACATTTTTTATTACTATTATGATGATGATGATGATCCAGAATCAGAAGATAGCGACAATTCGATGCAGCTTGTGCTGGGATGCCTCAAATTTTTCAATGTGAATTACAGTGTTAATATTTCAGAAAACTGGGCTTATTTATTCATATTATGTTTAAAAATTTATTAAGTTTTTGAAAAAATATTATAGTTACAATTCAAAATTATGTTAAAGAAAAAATTAATTCTTTTAAGATAATAGTATAAATAATTTTAATCTGATTATCTTTCTTGCTGCATTAAATAATTTAATATATTTTAAATGTCTGCAATGAAAATTTTCTGCCTATCTTTATGTAAGGGGAAATCTAAATAATAAGTAAAAAAATTATTATTAAACAAAGTTTTTCATTAAAAAAACTTTTTATTTACAAAGAAATATGGTTCTCTTTCTATTAATAGGTTTAGAATTTTATGAATATTAAAAATAAAAAAATTCAATTTTTTTTTATTTGTTGGTTTATTAAGAGGCTAAAATTTCAACAAGAAACTATTTTCAATGAAAATTTTGTCTTTCCTCAACAAATTTTTTTCTTAAACAGCAGCACATTAAATGATACAATATTTTTAAAATTACAAATTTAAAAAAAAACATGAGATAAAAAGGATTGGTTTCATCTTCTAAGATGAAAATGAAAAAATTAGCAGCGAGTTGTGAAGGTAAGGAGTATGAAAAGAAGAAAATTTCTTTTGTTACTGCTTTTTGATCAATTCTTGGTAAATAATTTAACTTCTATCTGCCATTTTTCTTTTTCTTTTTTTTTTTTTTTTTGGTGGACAAGAATACTTGAATACCCTAACTGAATTGAAAATATACTTGAATTGCAAACTGGTTGCTGTCTGTCAGTCTATTATAAAAGTAATGCGAATTTTTATAGCATTAATGAAAAAACTGAACAAGAACTTTTGTTGTGATGTTTATAATAATCAATTTTAAGCAATCATTCAAACCACAATGCAAAAAATAATGCTTACACAATAACATATAGGGTTACTATAAAATATTTAAGACAAATTTCAAAGGTAATCAAGTATTCAGAAAGAAGTCATTTTTAAAATAGAACATGGGTTTGCTAGAGGGAATTTTGCTAGAGGGATTAATTAAAAGCAAAGGATACACCAGTGGAAGTGTATAATGCAAATTTCCAACAGTACAACACAAATAAATATTAAAAGTCATGCACGAGACAAATATAATGGGAAGCAGGATGCAATATCAATATAAATCTTTAGAATGTTTAATGTAAGTATTTATTGAACTATTTATTCAAAGCATTACAAGTTTAATTATGCAACAGCTTAATCGTATTATCATTAAAATGCATTCCACTAAAGCTATATCAGATGCATCCTTTACTTTTAATTCAGTAGCAAACAACTCCTGTAATGGTCATCTTTTGCATTTGTGATACCATTTTAGATTTTAAAAATAACTCATTTCTATATGTCTACCTTCTCAAGTTTATCAGAAGATTTTTAAATTATAGAATAAAATAAAATTGGTAACTATTTTAAAGATATAGGGCCAATTAGATACATAAACTTTGATGGAGGAGATTATTTTATCTTCATTTCTTTATATATATCTGCTGAATTGTTACTTTATTATTCTCCAAAGCATGCTATGCCATTTTATATGATATTACTTGATATTTATTGGGTAGACTTGGATATATATTACTTGGTCATTTGAATATGGGTTTTTAAATGGGATCACTTTAAAATTATCTGCAACTCCAACTTGAGTAATGAATTTTTGCAAATAAAATTATTAAAATTTCTAACTTTAAAATAGATTTAAAAAAATTAGTATCTAAGGTGTTTAAAATATTACCATGTATCATTTAATGATAATTTATCATATATATTCTTCAGCTCAACAAGATCAACTAAACCAGCACAGAGAATCAGTCATATGTGAAAAGATGTGCAATTAGAATGAATGTAATGATCACATAGATTTAAAAAAAGGGTCGGCCTTAATTTAAGATTATAATGTTTAAAAGCAACTTTTCAACTCTTCAAATGGTTAATTTGATATAGTATCTTTTACCTAAGAGAAATCAATTTTAGAGTGTATGAATTTTTTTTTTTATATGTACCAGATATTTTTTTGTAACATATTCATTCAAGTAAACAAAAATGACATTTTCTGATCAATAATGAAGAACAGAAAAATCTGGCCAAGAGCCATCTGAAAAGTTAGCTACAGCATCAAACATAAGAAATTTTGAAAATTGAAATTTTCAACATACTTGATGGCAAAATTGAATTACAAGATATATCAAAAATATTTTAAGATAGATAATTAAAAATATTTAAAGACATCAAAGTGTGTCAAAAACAGTGAGATAAAGTGATAACAAGAAACAAATTATTACTTTCTAGTAAAAATAATTATTGCCAATATAATTCACAGAGAAATAAATTTGATAAAATGCATCTAGAAGAACATACAGTAATCATTATATTATGATAGTCCATAATGACAGATTTCAAATAAAAAGTATAATTCTATTAAATATTTTTATGAATGTTTTAGGACATTTTGATTGATATTTTCTGAAAACTAAATTTCATGACATAATACTCACAGACAATGATCACAACATATCATGTATTCATCATCATGTTCAAATCCACTATAAAAAGAAAAATTATAATTAAAAACCTAATTAATCATCTAATAAATCATTCATAATTAATCATCAAAATTCATTATGCATTTTTAAGTCATCAAGATATTTTTTTTCTCTTTATTTAAAATAGCAAGACTTGGCCTCCTGTATCTTTTCATTCTTACAATCACACTAAACATAATAAATTATATTTTGAAAGAGAGTAATTCAGTATAGTAAAAATATATTAAAACCTAAACATTTATACAAAGGAAAGCAAATAAATATATTACTATTATTATTATTTGCTAGAATAAGTTAAAAATCTCGCCTCTCCTTAAAATTTAATTAATTTCAATTATCTTCATTAAATTGGAATATCAAAATTAATGTTATCATTATAAAATTGATTAATAAAATAAACTGTAAAAAATTCATTTTGAAACTAACTAAATGCAAAATTATTAAAGAAAATTAGTTATTTTACATTTCGATGTTGCATTTTAACTACCTATCTCTGAAAAAATATATTCTATTTTCAGTTTTTATATACAAACTCCAATATAATAAACTCACCATATACAACGGGTTATGCTTTCTTCTTGGGCTTCTTCTGTAGTGGTAGTAGTTGAAATGATTGAAAGATTGGTATCATCATCTGGAATGGCAACATCAGCAACAGGAGAAGGACACGGTGAATAGCTTGGTGGAGTAGGAGGTGGAGGAGCACCATAATTGTGATCCTGAAATAATCATTATTTACTCAGTTTATTTAAGGAAAGAGCAGGTTATTTCCACAATCAAACAAAAAATAATATTTTTGCATTATACTAGATATCTTGGATTAATAGTAAACCAATTAATTCAAAAGGTCTAGTTAGAAGTAACTGAGTGGATTTGTATCAAAATAAATAATGAAATTTTAAAAATTATAAGCAAAATATTAAACATAGTAATAGTCTCTTAACATAAAACTGAATGTCTGGAAATTAATTTTAATCTTCTACATCACTTGATAGATTCAAATGAAATTTGATGCACATATTTTTTAACACCAAAAGTGAAAACTGAGCTACTAAAAAAGTTGTTACACCACCCCCTCTTCTCTTCAAACCAGGAGATATGAGAATAAAAAGATTTGGCATTTTAATTCATACATCATTGTATAAAAATTGGCATTGAAATACATTATTGTATAAAAAATTTTAAAGTATCTTAAAAATCAAAAAATTAGCTTTTCCATTTACAAAGGAAAATTCTTCAAATTTAACCGAATTTTTAAAAATAAATTTTAACATATTTCCTGACAATTTGCTTTCTGGTTAAAATATTAACTAAATTTACTGTTTAAACTGCATCTATCGGTTGTATACTTTCACAAATGTTAAAGTTTTCTTTGGGAATTTCCATTAAGAGCATATTGCCTCTAGCTCAATGAAATTTATGAGATTGCTACTTGAAGTTTGTAATTGTTGAATTCTATTTTTGTAACAGTAGACATTAAGATGTTTTCGACTGTTATAACAACAAGTATGAAATTACGAAAGTATTTAATATCTGAAGAACCTCTTACCTATTTTTTTTTCTCTTAGTTTGAAGTTTTATCTCTGGTACTTCTCTTTATCATTTTAGAAATTTCTTTCCCAATTTCCAAAACAATCAAAAAATATGCAACAAATAAGGAGGCCAAGAATAATCTCCATTAAAAAACTTTAGAGTAATATTTAAAGTTGGGGATTCTAAAATCTAAAGCGCCTAAATATAAAATTTTGAAAACTGGATAATGTAATATGTGCAGGCAGAACAACATGTACAATAGCTACTTCTCAATAGATTTTTCTCATGTTGTCATCACAAATCTTAAATCTTATACATTTTATACTTATACTTATTTATAAACTTTTTATTAAAGAAATTATAAAATTTTGCTTGCAAAATAGTTTAGTACTTTCAAATTTAATCATCTAATTAAAATATACCTGGTATGGTAGCCCAAAACAACACTGTGAAGATCTAACATCCTTTAAACTAGTTGCAAACACAGAATTTGATGTAGCTATTTCAACAATGGAATTTTCATCATCAGTCATCCCTGGCAGTTCAGACTGTCTAAATATAAATGCATAATAAACTATTATTACTTGCATAACTTTTCTCATAATTTTTAAACAATAACAAAATTCTATCGTTGAATCAAAATTCAAAACATTAATTTTCATTTAAAAGTGACAATTTTATTTACATTATTTTAGAGATTTAGCAATAAAAATTTTTATATAGAGGATTTAATTATAAACTGCAACACTATACTACATTTATACTTAATACTATTTTTAAGACAAAGCACCAATAATATTAATACTTCCTTCTAAACTGCTATAATTCAAAAAGTAGCACTAACAAGTTCATTTTTTTTTGGTAATATGAATATTCCAAAAAAAGTTTAAGAAAATAATTATTATAAATAATTTTTCTAATATTTATACAGAATGCAATAAAAATAACAAATTTAAAAAGAAAGTAATAAAAATTTTCCAAAGTTTTAATTTTATTGATTAATCAAAAAGGTCATTTGCAGATCAAATCAACACAATTACTGTATTATCTCAGATTTTCATAAAATTTGACACAGAGGTATTTATTTGTAGAGGCCTGGAAAAATACCAAATTTCATGCAGACATAGCGAATCATTTTGGATTTACAACTATTTCAAGTTTCAAAAATTTATCCAAAAACGGTGAATGGAAATTTTCCTAATTGTATTATGAAGTTGGAGGAAATTTCATTTCACAACACTTTTCATGATCTTTCTTATGATACATTAAATAGGCTAATGTATAAAAACTTTTAAATAGGCTGATGTAATGTATAAAAATTAAAATATGTAGATATGTTTTTAATGCCATTTTATGTAGATATGCTTCTAATCAGATGATAAAATATAACCTTCTACAAAAAAAGTTTTATTTAAGACTAATTGCTACAAATTTTCTTCGGGTTTATATTCATATTTACTTTCATGGAATTGGCACTCTTCTGTTATTCAGCTAAATACAAGATATTAATGAAAAAAAAACTTTAATTTTTTAAAAACAAATAACTTAATAACATCATTAGAAATTTATAAAATGCGAAATGATTTACAACAATAATTATTCACAAAATGATTTTAAAACTTTAAAATACACACTTTCAAACATTTTTAATTAGATTTTCTTTTTCTTTTTTATTTATTTTTGTATGTAAGTTGGCAAGATATTTACCACACGAAAGAGCATAACAAATGCCATAAAATGGCATCTCCTACAACTATAACTCAATAGGAGAGCTTCCAGTAGTTTTTTTTTTTTTTTTTTTTTTTTTTTAAAAATCTGGTTTACTCTTTTTACACATTTTTGAAACTTTATAATACTGTAATTCAAAATAAGTTGAAAACGATTGAAATTAGGCATTTTTTTTAATATTTATATAAACAGTACAATGATGCAAAAGTTTATGAAAATCTAAGATGATGAAGTTTCTACAGTGTATAAAGATGACAAAGAACAACAGTAAGCAAATTCAATGTAAATCACATGAAATAGATATTAAATATCAATAAAAACATTTTAACACAATTTAAGAAAAGAGTTGAATAAACAATGAACAATACTGTTCTTCAAATAAATGAAAAAAAGTATAAACTATCACACTTATTCCTTTAAAACTCAAAAAAAAAATGAATACAAAAACGTATTTCTAGAAAATATCACCAGCCGCTACAATTTTTAAAAGTTACTTGCATTTAAAAATAATCAAAATATAAATGATAGTGAACATTTTGAAGTTTTTTTAATTTAAGAAAATTCAGCAATATATAATAAGCGAATTATAATCAAAATTTATATAAAATGCAAAAAGCAAAGAATAAAGCAAATAAAGCATCCATAAAGAAAAGAAATAAGAAGCATAAATATTAAAAATTACACTAAAATTGAACATTTTATTTTTATTAATTCAAAGTTAAAATTAAAAAAAAATAATGTCAAATGATGTTTATAAAAGTAGACAGGTACATACTCAATTCCTGGCACCATTTCCACCTTTACAGAAGTTTTTGAGCGACATTGGTCATTTGAAGGCACAGCACCAGCAGACTGTATAAACGGTGAATTAAATTGTATAATAATACTCATATTAAGCTACAGGTTAATAAACACTGTAGCATGTTGCTCGTAACTCAAGTTAATCAAGACATGGTAGAAAGAAAAAAAAGACATTAGTCCCTGGGACGCTTCTCTCGTTTCTTCACTCGGTCACGATAAAATTCTAAAATTCTCAGATGAAGTCTGTTCCAAGAACATATTGCAGGCAGAACTGGCATGGCCAAAAATTATGGCACCTAAATATATATATAAAAAGAAATGAATAAAATTGCTTAGAAATGGGAGGAAAAAATAATTATACATAAGACGAAGTTAATATGGAAAAAATTTGACATATATTATTCCTTATAAAACTTTGATATTCATTTTCTTATAAATTCATGAAAGGATGGTTTCCAATAAAATTCTAATTAGTTTTTAATTTTAACCAATGATACAATATCATAATTTAGTGAAAGTAAACTTTAATTACTCATTAATAATTGCTTTAAAAACCAGATAATTTGTTTCATAAAAAAATGTTTTATTTAATAATATATATATATATATACTTGCATTATTCCAAAATATTAAAAAGATAATTTATATAAAAATATTTTTTTATTAAAATCCCTAATTCTTGCATAACTTAGTAAATCTGTTAGAAAGTACTTCAAACAAAACATGTTTATATAATGTGAATTATATACTTGGTTTTTCGAAGATTTAAAGTAAATATTGTGTCAATAATATAAAAATGTCAGTATTTGTTTTTCCTCCTGCGATCGGCAAACTTAAGGCTAAACAATTTGTCAGTGGCGATCTAAGTTAACAGACTGATGTGACATCTTTGACGATTAATCGCTGGTTA
Organism: Argiope aurantia; assembly: GCA_026543865.1. NCBI lineage: Eukaryota > Metazoa > Arthropoda > Arachnida > Araneae > Araneidae > Argiope > Argiope aurantia. Next base: position 18,466 of record JAPMOR010047153.1, on the reverse strand, counting down.
CAATAGACGTGATAACTTGTTATACATAAGTATCATCTTGTTAATACATAAGTATCATCTTGCCTACTGGTTACAGTAAATCGTAAGTTTTCAACGAGATTGCAGCTAAATAAGTAACTTGATTCAGCTTATCATTTCTTTATGATCTTATTCGCTGATATCTATTTTATTTTTGCAATTCATTGTTCTTATAAGATAAGTCAAAAGACAAAAATTCTGCTTAAAATTTATTTCTGAGTCGCAGGTATGTGCTATATATAATTAGTAATTTCATTACTTGTATTTAATCATATTATTTTAAATGTTTCTATTCAAATAGGATGCACTTTCACCTTACGATCATTTATAAATTAAAAATTTCTTATTAACTATTGAATTTCATATTTTTGTTTTAATAGTAATTTCATTCATAAAATTATCACTATTTTTATTTATGTCAGAAAATTGCGAAATACCACAAAAATAATCTTGTTTCTGAATACAATCAGAAACAAGATCCGAGTCCGATCCAAGAGCAGAATAAACTGAACAGAATAAAATTTATAGCGTGCGATGTTTATAACTTGACTATGAATTAACTCATACCACAGCACAAATTCTTTTGTTATATGCAATTTGTACAACAAAATTTTTTTTTGTTGAAATGTGTTTGATTAAGTAATCAATCAACTTAACAAAGCACTGTCTAGTTCGATAATATTCATCTGATCGGTTTTATTAATTACATAATTTTGTTTCATTTCATTTTAATCTTTCTAACGTAGCCTTCTAAGGACAGGAATTCATATAAAGAACAACAATCACCAATACAAAAAAAACCCTTTAAAAATTAAGATGTAATTTAAGACTTTTTAATACATTAAAATAAATAAATCCCTAAAACAGGATCATTTTATACTATTTTCAAGTAAAGATAATTAATTAGGCTGCAAATTAATAAAAATTCTTAATGCTGACAAATTTTAATACATCCATTTATAAAAATTGCTTTCAAAAACAAAACAAAAATCTGTTTCTTTCATCGATCGATACAATTTGCGATTTAAAACTGCGCTACACTTACGACACTACTTAATTTTAAATATATATTGTTCCCTCTTTGAAAAATTTATAAACAATGATTATTAGAAGAGAACTGTTCTCTTTAAAGCGGTGAAGTGTGTGTTATGAACAAAAGAATCGCACCGAAAGTTATATCAACAAATGCAACCCTTCTTTTTTTTTCTCCGATTAACAACACAGCGGACGAAAACGCGATTCGCCCAAAATCAAATATGGCGGAACACAAGCCCGCAGAACGATAGCGGAGAGGTCACACGGGTTGTGCACGCGCTTCCCTCACACACATAATCCATACATGAAGGTGCAAACGAGTTTCCACGGGGAGCTGGGAAGAAGTTACTGCGCATGACTGTCCGTGAAATCTTGTGGGGATTGTCTCCAATCCGAAATAAACTGATGGCGCATTGAAATAGATGTTAGCAATGCAGCTTTTATCAATTAAAACTCTAACATAATTCCCTATGTTATTATGCATGATAAAAATGATTTAAATTAATGAATTTAAATGATATTTTACACACATTTAGCATTATTATTAAATAATTTTTTACATATATTGGTACTGATTATTTAAAACGTTCATAAATAAATGCAAAGTAAGCTTACGTGAAATAAAATATTTTGCTAACGGGTACAACCTTAATAATCATTTATACGATCATTAATTAACAAAATAAAGCAGCCTTATATTATATGTAAATAAACACATCCCAAGTTTACCATTACACACGTAATGCTTACAACATCATAAAATATAAAATTTTGTGCAATAAAATATATTTTTCAAATTAAAGAAAGAATTGATGTGAGTATTTTATTTCTTTTGAAAAAACAACCTCCAATCTACCCTCTTTTTTTTTTCCAGCCATTCAACTTATCTTTATATATTACGTCACCCTTAGTAAAAACAGTTTTCTTCATATTCTATATATTGTTTCGCTTCAGGGATTTAACGCACATGTATACCATGGAATGAACATTCAAATTAATAATGACAATAATTTAAAATCGGGATCATAATTCTTTTCAATTAAAATCAGCAATTTCAAAAAAAACAAATGATAATTATCAATTAAGCAAATTACATAAAAAAAATACTCAAAGTAAATTATAAGTTACTTCTAAATATCATTACAAAGCTAAATCTTTGTTAAACATTATTTTTTTTAAATCTTCATTCTGTTTTAAGTTAGTTTTTGTTGACTTTGACATGAAATCAAAATTTATAATATATACATAGCCCCTCTAAGATAAAACGAGGTGGGCGAGCCTTTCGCTGCTTTTTTTTTTTTTCTCCCCTTGAAGTACATGTACAATATTTCGACTGAGTTGCGCATGCGTTATTTCAGGATGCGTTATTATGGCGGAACTCGTTGAGAGATGTCATGGAAAGCTGGCCTGGACGAAAATCAGCCATTTTGCAACAGGGTATGGTATGGTATATGACAAAAAAAATAAACATACGAGATTTGGAAAACTGCCAAACGATATTAAGCTCACATAATGATAACTGCACGACTGTGAAATACAAACCATTTCGCACTAAAATAACAAGTGTTAACGTGATTGTATTCAGCTCTTAAGGCAAATAGCCCTTTGATTCCCTCCATTGAACTAAATGCATCTTAATTTCTGCAATGTAGCCCTCTCTACAGTGTATCTTATAAATGACTACAAAATTATTGCAGAGGTTATTGGGTTCTAATATAATTTTGAAGATGCAATGATATCATTTATTTATTTTTTAAATTCTAAATTTTTCTTTCATATTTTCGTTAAAAAAATAAAAATAGGAGCACTAAGAAGATGACAAAAAATAGGTTAGATGGACTTTTCTTCTTTTGTAAAGCTTTATATTTATGTGAACGCCTTCTTATCTGAAATATAATTAGGACAACGTTTGTTTTATTTATCTTTCACGAATGTATTAATCTAATTTTCGAACTTTTGATACTTAATATATCGTGTAATTCTTAGAATAATAAAATAAGTTCACTTGAATATATATGCATTTTCTATTCTTGAAATACCCAAAGGATATTTCTATTGTCTTATTATATCATCAACATAAATTTAACAACTGTAAGATATAATTTCAAAATTTTTGATTTGCTTGGTAATTTGAATCTGAAGTTTATAATAAGTAAAAAATTATACTGAAATTCATTTTACTGCAGTATAAATACAAAGAGTTACATTTTTTAATCAATATAACATTGATATAGCAATAACAATATAGCAAATGATAATTTTATATTACTGATAACATATAAAAAGATATTTCATTACATTTTAAGAAAATAAAAACCCATTAATAATTTCAGTACTCTTTTTTATATATAAAGATAATTTTGATGAACTGAAGCCAGCTTTGAAAATTGATACAATTTAATTCAATTTTTTTTAATGGACATAAATTTTGTAAATATATTATTTAAAAAGATACTCTTATTATTTTTAAGCTTAAAATACAATATATGCAATAGTAATTTACAGTAATTATATTTTTATTAAGAATCACTATTTTGTCACATTTTAACATTCCATGCATTAGTGGTTTTATATCCATGTACTGTTTATTTGTGGAAAACAGTTTTTCTCATGACAAAAGGAAGAATCAAAATTGATGCAGTTGTATATGAAATATAATCAAAAATTTTGTATCTATTATTTTTAATATTGTTTCACATGTACAATATGAAAAACTTTTTGATTCTGATAATAAAAATTGTAATATCTTTAGTGATCATTTTATAAATATTCACTGATAAGACTGAATCAAATTCCACATTAATTACTCAAACTATTTATAAGAAGCAAATAAAAATAATTATTAAAAGAAATAATAAAAGCAAGATTTCAATATAAACACTTCTTTCCTTCACATATACAATAGTAAATTTATTTAAAAGAGTGAAATAATTCAAAGTAAAAACTGAATATTTTAAGAAAATTACACAAGCTTTAAATAAAATGTTTGGTTAATAAGATTCAGGTGTGACATAGAAAAAGTAAAAATTTATCAAAATAAATATACTGCCTGCATATAATTTTAATTATTACATGTGCAATCAGTATTTTTATTTCGTAATTTTAATTATATGCTTATATTCAAACAGAAATCTGAATATAAAATCCATCCATGAATAAAGCATAACTAAATCTAATGCTTTGCTTTTATTCCATAAATGTATAAATTTATACTTAAGTTTCTTTCATTTAAACATATTTTCATTGATCTTAGCAAAATCAGTACAAGGAATTTTGTCAAAAACAATATTAGTTCTGTAATAATTTAATAATATGTAATAATTTTTATATAATAATTTAAAAAGACTTAATTCATTTTAAAATAAATGAAAATGAAATGCATTTAAACAAGCAATTTATGAATCGAATAGAAGGAATAAGCCAAAAATATAATATTAATGATTTAGAACTTTCAAAACAAATGGCAAATTTTGAGGCAGGAACTAAGTGATAAACAAATACTAACCTGTCAAATGAGTTGTAGATACCACATAATGTTTTCATGTCAAACAAGAAATGCATAGAATCAAGTTGGCTTTACAGTTCGAAAATCAAATGAAGAATCAGCTTTATCCATTATGATATATATACAATGATTTCCGACTGGGAGATCTTGACAAATTATTTTAATATAGTGGTTAGATTTTATATACAAGGAGGCGAAACTCACTAATTCGTTTCTACTCAAAACACTGAATACGAATTTATAATACTTAATGCTTTACATTAATAAAATTTACTTCATGAATATAAATTTTTGATAGAAGATAATTTGATCACAGTTTAGAAGTCGAGAATGGCAAATTAACAAATGTAAACAAACACTTAATGATGAAGTTTTAAATGATGTACGTATTTAAAACATTAAAATAAATGCTACCCAAAACCTTTGAAAGTTTCAGTTATAGTAAAATATTTAAATTTAGTCACATAACACGTAAAAAAATTTAGAACGCAGGACAGATGAACATAACAACATTCCAATCGGCAGACGCAGGTAGCCATTTAAAAATTTTCAAAACTACGGGGAAGCCAAACTTATTTCCAAACATCGTTGCAGCATACGGCAACACCAACTTACGATTCAAATAAATGCTTCTGTGACAATTTTTTGCCTCCTAAAATCAAAATTTTATCCTATTTTGTAAAAAAAAATAACAAATTTACAAAAATAATACTTTATCATTTTTATTACAACACAAAAATGAGAAAATAAAAATATTTCGTATTATGAGTAAAAGGTATTCAGTATAATCTTTCATGCCTTGTACAAAAATTATGTATCAAAGTGAGATATTTTTACACAGAAAAAGAGGGAAATAGAGTAATTTAAAATGGCTTAAAGATAGAGCGAAGGAAAAATTCTCATAATGAAAGTTGTTCTGCTATTTCTGGCAACAAATGATTAGCACACAAAATTGACTGTTTTTATGATGAAATGTAAATAATGTAACTTCGTGTGTGAAACGTCAAACAAAATGAAATTTAAATTTTGTATTTATTTGTTTGTTCAGCTTATTTCGGCGACAGATCTCAAATTCGAAGACATAACTGGTGAGATATTTCTGGGAGAAAATATTGGTATTATTGCAGCTTTTGGTCACTTTAATTCAGATGAATATACAGATATTGTGTCCTTACAACAAGGTGGACATAAGTTACAACTTTTAAAAGGGAGTGAAAACCGACCGTATTTCCAAACATCTCTAAATTGTTCTTTTGCGGACATTATTACCAGTGTTGTTCCTGGTGATTACAATGGGGATTCACAGCTTGATCTATTAATTACTTTCTCCAAATCTAATAATGAGCATAATGAACTAATGATATTGTGGGGAAGCAATGGTTCAATTCATTGCACATCTGATACCGTCTTAAGTCTTTTAAACCAGCCTTTCATTGTTGATTTTAATGGTGACATGATACCTGATATTATTGGAGATGATATTAAAGATGAAAAGAGGCATGTCTGGATTTCCTCCACAGATAAAAAATTCCATAATCATAATCTAACAAATGTTATCCAAAAGATGCGAAGAACTCATTCATCTGGTTTGATTGATTTAAATAATGATATGGCGGCTGACTTTTTAATCACAGGTGAAATTTATATAGAATCGTGGATTAATACTGGAAAAGGTTTTGTCTTAAATCAGACTAAAATTCCTTACCCACATAAAATAGAATGGCGGTGGCAGTCTACTTTTGTAGATATGAATCTTGATGGAAAAATGAATCATATAATGCCAGTATGCAAAGATCGTCAATGTCATGAGTCAGAAATATTGATATGGAATGAGAATCAAACTAAGTGGGAAGTTCTTTTTTCTGATTTTATGAACCCTAATGACAAAACTGTGTGGGGCTTCAAATTACCTATGGGAGCTGCTCTAGAAATGGCTGCTCTTCAAGTCACCTTAAGAGCTGGTGATGTTGACATGGATGGTTATCCAGATTTCATAACTGTTTTACAATCTAAAAAAGTTGCTACTGATGTACGAGCAGTTATTATGAGAAATATTCCATGCAGCAATAATTGCTCATCTGGTAGAACACTTAAAATAGATTGGGATGTACCAGGTTTGAAAGATATTCCTAATGTACAAATAGCTGCTTTCTTTGACTTATTTGAGGATGGGACTTTAGACATTCTTGTATCTAATCATACCAAACAAGAATGGAAAATATATGCCTTGAGAAATACTGCAATTTTTGATTCCTGTTTCTTAAAAGTCCTCGTTCTTGGTGGTCGATGCCTTCAAAACTGCTCTGTTGATCCTTATGGTACAAACCAGCCAGGTCCTATTGTGAGATATAATATGACCACCCAAGATGGTAAACCACTTGTAAGTTCTTCTATTCAATTGTCCCAATCAGCACACTTTCCTCTTCAGCTTCCTTATTCTCTGTTTGGCCTTGGACAGACTCCAAATTTTATAGATGTGTTAACTGTTTCAATACCTGCTTCATTCAATAAAAGTGTGCACAAAAGAGAATGGGTTCAAATTATACCAAATTCTCAAATAGTGATTATCCCCCATCCTTCAAATGATGAGAGGAAGTGGGTGAAAAGACTCTTTGTAACACCTAGTAATTTGGTGTTTTTAACATGTATGGCCTTAATTGTAACTTGTATATTTTTATGTCTTTTAGTAGCTCTTTTACATTGGAAAGAAAGGAGAGAAGACAAAAAAGAAAGAATGCAAGATGCTTATAGGTTTCATTTTGATGCAATGTAAATTTTATTAACTCAAATGTTTAATATATGTACTATCTGATATATATCATATATCTTGCAGAAAACAAATGTTAACTTTTATCTGTGATTATAAAACATAATATTGATATGATGTATTTATTTCTTTATTATGTGAAGTAACTTTCCAAAGATCATTCCATTGTCATGTGATAAGTGTACATGTTATATAAAAATTTTTCATACTAAAATAAGAGGTGAATTTTTTCTTTCTCATTATATATTTTACACTTTTTTGAATACTGACATTAAATGAAGGGGGGGGGGGACTGCTATTATCAAAACAGTAATATTGTAGTTTAAAAGAATAAATAAGAATTTGCATATGGAATTCAAATATATTTTTATATTGCATCAAATTCTTAACGTACAAGTAGTGGTATAATAGAAGGAGCAAGTATTTTGATTACTTTGGTAGCCATTACTAGGAACAGAGCACTTAAATACTGTAATCTTTTCAATATACCTTTCTATATAAAAGGGTCATTATTTACTTACTAAGCCTCAGCGTTTATCCATGTCACTAATTAAATTTTAGAAAATATTTCCTGTTAATTTTTTGGAGTTCAGTGCATTTCACTTATCAGAAATACTCATTGACTCTTATTTTAGTATTTTCAATCATTGAATTTGAAAATGTCTTAAAACAGTTAAAAAGTTTTCATTTCATTTAAAATAAAAAGTGGATATATAAAAATGGGAATAACAGATGGCGTTTTTGATTACAATTTATTTTGCTTGTACTTCTTCTTCTGATTGAAAAATCAAAGATTACAGAATCTTAAAATTTTGAACAATCTTTATTTAATTTTAATTATTTATTCTAAATGTATCGTCATTGCCATATAAATCATTTTATGAACTTCAACAGTAAATTTTGGGAAATGTTTTACAGCTTTTTAATCATTATTATTATTAGTTTTGCATTTATATAAATAAAAATGAAATATATAAGTAGAAATGTTTAGGAATCCAAACTTTTGAATAGATTCTCTTGCTCATAAATGCATCAAGAAAATAGTATGACAGTTAATTAAATAGTTAATATTTTAATAATTAAAAATGTATTTCATGTATAGAAAATTATTAATCATTAGAATTGCCTTAACTAATAAGAAATGTTAATGGATATTTTATTTATTTGCCTCTGAATTATCAATCAAACTGTACTATTATATTTTTTATTCTCCTTCAAAAATTATTAATTGCCTGTAATAAAAAAAAAAAGAAATACCTTTAGATAGTTTTTTTTAATCACTTGAAATGGTTCTGTGATTTTTAAAGAAGTTATGAGATTTTAAAATCTTTTGCTATATTTGATATTCCCTTTTGAATTAAGAATAAAGTTCCCAATACTAAGAGGATTTTATGTTTTATCATCTCTACTTATAAAAATGAGTGTGTGCATGTTGGCACTCTACAGGATAGACTGCTTGGTCTTGAACTACAAAATTTGCACATATATACTTTGGGGGGCAAAAATGTGTACCTAAAAATGATTTTTAAAAAATAAATTGATTAAGAGATATGAGAGTTTAAGTGATAACTCCTGAAAACATTATTGCACAAAACTAAATTTGCAGCATTTAAAATTTTTTTTAAAAATTATCTTTTTGATGACACAAATTTAATTGTCATGCAAAGTTTTTTTTTTTTTTAATTTGTGTATGCAAAAAATATTTTTGGAAAAATGGCTATAAAAATATTTTTGCATAATTTTAACAATAGATTTCATTGTTGAATGAAAGTTTAAAGTGTTTTCGCTTTCTGTCATTTATTTAATTGGATACTTTTCTTCCATTATTGTAAGCTAAGGAAAAAAAATTATGTTTAATATCTATGTGGTTTATATGAGAAAATAAGAAAGTGATGTTACAATGCCATGAATGTCAGAAGATAGATTATTTTAAAAGATGGCACATTGTTATTTCCTGTCTTTAAGCTCGTTAGACCCAAGAGAATGAAGTGTGTAAATTCAAAATAAGAAATTGCTGAAATTCATAATACTCTTCCTGGCTTATAACCGACATGTTCAAAATTAATAGCCATATATAAGTATTATCAGTAAAAAAAAAAAAAAAACGACTTATATATTTGCTTTTATTTAATTTTTAGTTTTATTTATTTTATCATTAACCAAGTTTAGTGAAAGATTTAACTGGGGGATGTAGATAGTCCTACAATAATAGTATTTTATTTCACAATAATTAATTAAGATACATAAGAGATTTTCAACAAAATTCATGATAAAAGTCTTCTTTTCTCTCTCTCTTTTCCTTTTTCTTTACTTATAAGCAAAGTACTGTAATCATAAAAAAAATTCCCGATTCCCAGCCTGTCTGAATCTGAAAATTATATTTTCGGCATTACGTTTGTTCTGTGAGTACGATAGCTCAGAAATGCTTAGAGCTAGACAGATGAGATTAGGTTTATGGACTTTGTAGATTTCAATCAAATGTTGGACGACATTTATTCACACGAAATCTGTCTGTTTATCCGAATATGTGAGAATTGCAAAGAGCTAGGTTGATGAAATTTGGCACCCAGGTTTAGAATGTATAATCAATTTCCATTTTTATCCAAATCTTTCAAACAGTCATCTGCCGTTTGTACTTTCGCAGGTATGTAAACATAATGGCTTATATTAATAAAATTCGAGATGTGATACAACACGAACTACAACTATAGTTCCATATCAGTCCATTGGAAAAAAAAGGCGTCCAAAATACATGTTATTATAATAGATTCAGTAAAAAGGCCAAATTCATACCAGATATCAATATATCATCGACGCTATGCAAGGTATTTGCTGCCTTAATCAAGGTCCCCAGTTTTATGCGATAAGAGGGGAATAAATAATTTATTAGGGTAACTGAGAAAGATTCCAAAAGAGCACTCTCGGTGATTTTTTTAAAAGGAATTACGATAAACTCGTTTTTAATCAGATTTCTTTCCTGTTGTGTTCTAGACAGCAGCCATATATCATACGTGAATTTTTAAATTTATGGTTAGAAATTATCGCTCCTGGAGGCTCGGCGCTCTATGCCGTTATACAGGTTGTACAGCCTGCATTGTATTAGCGAACCAGTTGGTCATCAAAAGTAGTTAGTATTTTTTACATAAATATTTCTGCATATATATTTTAAAATGCGCTTATTATCTATATACGTTAATGTAACATAAAACTAAAATAAGAATGAAAATATTTTTATCTCAGGCAACATTGGATCAAATAGCAAAACATAAAATTCCTCTTGTGACCATTATATGAAGTTGAATTGCTTCTAGATACATAAGTGGTCCAGTGAATCATGAATTTCAAATTATCTTTTAAGCTATTTATTTTCAAAATTACTTGATATTATATAAATGTGCTTTGGAAGTAAATTATTATGCTACTCTGGCGCCTTTCACCCGTACATTCCGTTGCCTGCCATACAAGGCAACGCTTGCATCAATTATAAGACAACGCCTTCTGATGGATCAGAAATCTATTACAGCTTTTATAGATGAAGGAAAAAGCTAGATTTAAATCTAGTTCTTCACTTTAAAACTTAAGTGGATTTCCATTCATTATCTGAAATTAAAATGTCACCGTTTGTCGTACAAATTTACCATCATCATCAATATTTAATTTGTTTTGTTTAGTAATTGCTAATTAACTTTTAATTTACTTTTTGATTTATCACCCAGTGTCGCATTTTGACAATATTGAGGCCACGCAAGCACTGAATTGCTTTGAAAACCATCCGTCGTGAAGTCCACTGAGTATATGAAAGTAGTTTGAATAAACTTTTTCGTGCTTTTTTGCCTCTATTCTTCTTTTCTTATATTCGTTCTTTAATTCCTATACTATAAGTCAATTCCTATACTATTTTTTATTACATCAATAATATTTATTTTCCCTCATTTACACGGAGAATACAGTTGAGTATTGACAGAGAATATACGATGTATTATGTCTTCCCCCCCCCCCCTTTAAATGATTCTACAACGCTGAAACTACTCTGTCTTTAATATATATAATATTATATATATGTAGTGACAAACGCCTGATGACGACCGCCATTTGCTGGCCAACAGGTGTTGATGCTTGTTAGACGGAGTGCAGACAAGACGGGTCTGAACGAAAGTCAGGACGTGTGAGACGAGACGGGTCTCTGAACGAAAGATGCGACGTAACATGTGAATTAATCCTGCGACGTATTCGACGAAATCTATTTAATGTTCATTTCTTTTGTTAATGTAATTGTTCGTCCTAAATGTAATTAAATGTGCGTGATTCTAAATAGTAGTGATTCCTGAGTCCTACACACACACACACACACACACATATATATACTTATAATAAAGCTCAATGTGTGTGTGTGTGTGTGTGTTGGTGCTCTACAGGTCAGACCATTCAACCTGCAGCAACCAAATTTGGCACGTGTATAACTTGGAAGCCGGGAATGTGCACCTGGGGGTTATTTTTTCGAATTTTTAACTAGAATTTTATTTATTTAAAAATTAAGCGAATATTGACGTGTTTCTGCTATAACTTCCGAAAATATTACCGTACAAAAGAGATTTTTACATGAAGTTAAAGATCAAAAATTTATCTTTTAAATGATACTAATGATTTAATCTTAAAATTAAATTTCTATTTTTAATGAATTTTTAAATAAATATTTTAACTATGTTTTTCAATAATTTTTTTTCGTAACAAATAAAAATTGAAATTAAGCACGTTTCGCATTCATGGGAAAAAATAAGCTTTTTTCAAAGTGTTGCCATCACATTGATTAAAGCTCCAATTAAAAATAAATTAAATCTTTTTGGAAATGAAATCTGCAAAAATATAATTCATGGCATGTGTTTGTAGGAAATGAAACAAATATGAAATATTATTTTTTCTAAAAAATAAATTCAAGAAAAATTATTTTATGATCTTTTACACTCTCTATACAGGGTGTTTATTCAGTCCAGGACCCATTTTGATGTTTAATGACTCATAAAATAATGAAGATATAAACAAACTTATGGCATTTATTGATGGAATAACTCATATATTTTCCTTTTCAGGTTTGAATACTTTTACTTTTGTAAATATCGTCTGCGCGTGTGGTTAATTTCAGATAATTTCATTCTCCAGTCTAAATATCTGTACTTTTCTAAATATCGTCTGCTTATTAATTGCATTTTTCTCTCTTTTGTTTTTGGCAACTATTGAAATGTTATGTTTACTTTTGATGTGTTTGTTCTATGTAGTACTTTTGTATGTGATGTTTTATTCGAGCGGATATTAAGGAGAATGCATACACCACAAGAGAAAGCACAGATTTTATGGTGGTCATAGAGTTAATTTCCAATCAACTAAATCACTGACTTTTAAGAGTTAATTTCCAATCACTTAAACTGACTGATTTAGGAAAATTTGAATATCACTATTCAATAAAAAAAGAATAATTTTAGATTTTCCATCGATCGCTTCAAAGAAAATACGCCAATCAGCGTGCAGGTTTCTCAAGATTAATTGGCCTAAGATTATGAAAATGTTGAGTTTTTCTAAATTTTTAACATTTAAAACTTCATAAATAAGTCTTAGTTGATCGTGGAAGATAGAAACATTCATTCATTTATTTAAAATTTGGTGTGTCCAGAATATTTCTCAGAATATGATACCTTACTGCATTAAATTTAGACTTTATAATTTTTGAAATATATTTATAGGCAGGAACAAAATATTATTGTTGATTTCATTTCAATCCTTTTGAAAGCAAAACTAAAAACTGAATTTTATGCTGAATCTAAGAAATTTTTGTTGAATTATTGTTTGAGATATTACATAAATTATGAAAAATATTTTGTAAACATAAGACTTAAATACCGAGCGATTCTGTTTGCAATACTCACATTCAATAATAATAATAATTAATATATAACAATAAAGATGATAAATCAAATAAAACGCTTGGTTTTATTAAAAAATATCTTAATATTAATTGCAATTTCATCATTTACATTTTAAATTAAAGTTGAAGTTTCGCCGGAAATGGCAACAAATTAGCAAAATATATATAGTAAATTGAACGAAACGATCTAAACAGTATAAGTTTGGTATGACTATCAAAATTTGACTATTAAAAATGTTTTGTTTGAGAATCCTTTTAGAGACCAGTTACTTAAATTATTTAATTGAAAATTGTAGCGAGCTGTAATACTGGCGAACCGGCTGGTCGCCAAAGGCGACTAGTATATATATATATACCGGGTGATTTTTTTTTCACTTAAACTATTGAGAACCACTTGTGGCTCAATATAACAACCGAACTGGCATCATATTCGATATGGAGACTAATAATGACATAGAAAATAAGATCCCGTGAAGAAAAAAAATTAATTCCAAATATTTATTGCGTTATTATAGCTTACCAAACCGAGAATGCAGTAAATACATGCATACACAAACATAAAAACCCGGATATCAAAGCAAAATATCAATTTATGTTTTTGTATGCGCTGGTTATTTTGGCTATAAATAGACACTTTCGAAAAAGAAATAGATTTACAGACAACTTAGAAAAATATTCTCAGCTGAAATGAACCAGTTCAAGTGAATATGAGTCTCACATAACTGATTAAGCTGTATTACCTTAATAAGCGCAATGCATCCATAGATCTTCGTGAATTTCAAATCCTGTAAAGGCTATGTAATTAGCCTTCATTGCTTAGTGCTTTGAAGCGAATAATTAAGAAACTCAAGGAAACTGGGCCACTCAAAATTCGCGCAGACAAAGAATGTAAACATATGTCAACAGAAGTATAATAATAAATGTTGCAATTGCAATCGTTGACGGATTGCAGAGAGCCTGTGGTGAATAGCATATAAGCCAGTTAACAACTCTTCTACCCGAACGATCGTTTTGGCTGAATTGTTTAGTTACTGGACTGCTAACCGAAATTTCCCAGGTTCTATCCTCACGCATCGCGTACCACCTCATTGGTGACCTCGGACAATGAACCTTCAACCTTCTTACAGCTGTTGTGGCGCCATCTACCCGCAACCAAAGTCGTCAGACTCACTTGACGCAGCAACAGAAAGTCGCCAGACACACTTGGCGCATTAGCACCCACACACGCTTGGCACTATTCAACTGGGTACCGGCCCATTAAAACAACAGCTAATATTACATCACCACTCAACATCCATATCATTCGACTTACTGGAGTGTGAGTACTGTGGTGAATAGCATATAAGCCAGTTAACAACTACGCTACAAGAGCGTACGCTTTTGTATCCTGGTTTAGTTACTGGACTGCTAACCGAAAGGTCCCAGGTTCTATCCTACGCGCATCGCGTACAGCCTCAAGCCATTGCCGACAAGATGGAGAATGACAATGATTTTCCATTGTTAATTTTATAAGGAGATAAGACCCATTTTCATCTGAATGGGTATGTTAACGCACAAACAGGCCGAATGTGAGCCTCTGAACAGTCCCACACACTGCAAGAAATTCCTTTGCATTCCCCAAAATTCACCGTTTGATGTGGCTTCCCAACTGAATTCATCAATGGGACATTCTTTTTTAACAACGTCACTCCAACAGAACCATAACGTTAATGCACTAAGATATCATGACATGCTAACTAATTTTGTCATTCCACAATTGCAGCAATCAGACAATCTTTATGCGAGATGGTACAACACAAGATAGTAACAATGGACAACAATGCAATAGCTCTTGTTAAGATACAGGAGCTATTACTCTATCACTTTACTGATAAAAGAGTCATCGGTTGCCGGTTTACAGTTCCATGGGCGCCTCGTTCTCTTGACCTAACTCCATGTGACTTTTGGCTATAGGATTATTTGAAATCAAAAGTTTACGTCGGTGGAATCACAAATTTGAGTATTCTAAAAAATAACATATCATAGATAGTGTTAGATTTACTTTGTTACGTGTTGCATAATAACGTAGAGAATGCATGGTTTAGTCTTTGAGAACAGCAATCATATTGAATTTTATCAAATTCCTCAGCAAGAAAGTGAATAAATCTTAAAACTTCACTGCAATTTTGTGTGTGTTACTATTTTTTGCAACTCTTTTTACATTGTTCAGAGCCATAAATGCCCCTATCGGTGATTTTTGAACTAATATCTTTATTCTCACTGAATTCTATTTTCCATGTCATTTTTAGTCACCATACCCCAATTTTGGTGCCCTTTAGGTTGTTAGACTGACCTACAGGTTGTTCTAAATGGTGTCAGTTTGAAAAAAATTATTTAATATGTATACAGATATGAACCTGTCTACGTAAGTATGTTTTTTTTAAATTCAAGTGTAAAAAAAAATCCTATTATAAAAGAAATTTACATTTTAAAATTACTATAGTGCACTGTAATCAAGTTTTTAACTATATAAGTACTTACTACTCATTTTTAGAATAAATGAATTTATTTATTCTATGTTTCCGGGATGGGTTGATGATATCTAGAAAATTATATGATGAAAAAAACGTATTTGGAAAATAGCGAATTTTACTTATCAAATTCAATTAAAAGTCCCGAAGCTGTACAAGGAAACAAGGGAAAGCAAGTCTTGGCAGTCCTCTATTCTCTCCAATCGCAGTCTCTCTCACCCCAAACTAAACTACTCTTTCTAAGACATTTTGTTTCACACTCTGAAACTTCCCAAATTCCTGTACAGATCTGGTTTTCATCTTTTAAGTTGAGACAGCCCTCAAGGAGCCTCGAACCGCGCAGCTCCGGGTTGATAAACAAGGTTACCTGCAGATAATTTGTCCCGGACTATGGACCATTTCGGCCTAATATTAAATTTGAAAAGGAAGGGGGGGGGGGGAACCCTGCATTTGTTCTAAAAACATAAAACTTAGATGGCATTTGTTCTAAAAACATAAAACTTAGTGTTGGCGTGCATAATGATGTGTGCGTTGGAATATTGAAAAATGATTTTTTTTTCACTTTGTTCTGATTAACGATTAAACAATAACCAATTGACATTATAAAACAACATTATTAGAATGTGATTTTTTTTTCCTGCTTAGTGATTTCAAAGTTTTTGTAATCATTTTTCTCAAACGTTCTCCTTTCCTCCAAAAAGATTTTGCTGAAATAAAAAGTTATGGTAATAAAATTGTATAACAAATTTAAATATTTATTCGTTCGAGGTTTTACTGAATTTTTGAGCAAACATGTTCACAAATAACACGTAGATAAACTTCCTATTGAGGGATTTGATCCACAATTTAATAAACTACTTTTTTTTGTGTGTCGCATTTTATATCTTATCATGCTCACAGACATTTGCCTTTCGAACAAAAAATAAGACAGAATTGTGCTTTTGGGTGCTCTAAAAGGTGGTGGTTTGGAGGTAAAAGTTTTTGACAAAATTACAATATTTTCCTCTTCCGTACATGCAATAAGTAAAGATTCGCTTTAAAGCTCTTTAGAAATTTGAAAAGACCTGTTGATTAACAGGCTATATTATAAATTTCGTCTTAATAGATTCCGATTCTATACAGATTACATGTTTGAAATTTAAGATACAAAATAAGGAAAAAACATGCTTTATTGCCGAATGCTAGCTGACACTTCTTTGAAGAGGAACTCTAATGCAAATTGAACGTTAAATTGAAATGTCATTTTTTTTATTGAATCGACCCTATTATTTTCGAATCAATGGTGGATTTATATTCTAGGTAATATCTCTTATAATATACTGATCAATTTCTTTAACCACTACAACATATTTTTAACTTGATCTTGTGGTGAATAGCATATAAGCCAGTTAACAACTCTTCTACCCGAACGATCATTTTGGTAAAATTGTTAAGTTACTGGACTGCTAACCGCAAGGTCCCAGGTTCTATCCTCGCGCATTCACATACCACTTCATTGGTGACCTCGGACGATGAACCTTCAACCTTCGTACAGCTGTTGTGGCGCCATCTACCCGCAACCAAAGTCGTCAGACTCACTTGACGCAGCAATCCAAGTCGCCAGACACACTTGGCGCATCAGCACCCACACACGCTCGCCATAACGCTTGGCGCTATTCAACTGGGTACCGGCCCATTAAGGTAACAGCTAATATTACATCACCACTCAACATCCATATCATTCGACTCACTGGAGGGTGAGTACTGTGGTGAATAGCATATAAGCCAGTTAACAACTCTTCTACCAGAACGATCGTTTTGGTAAAATTGTTAAGTTACTGGACTTCTAACCACAAGGTCCCAGGTTCTATCCTAAGCACATCGCTTACCGCCTCAATCTATTTCTTATCTATTTTTGGTTTATTTTTTTTATTTTAACAAATATAAAAAAATATATGTCCTTATTTATCATAACTCGAAGCTTTGTGGCATCCACACATGCACACAGTTATATTTAAGCAGACAATCAATATTAAAAATATTTTTCCTTCATAGGGGCGCCTTTTTCCTTTTCATTTGTGGCACGACCATCTTGTCAGTGGTCACCATGAAATTCGGCGCTTGTGCAGTTCTACTAAAATTTTAATTCAGTTTTTTTTTTTTTTTTTCTTTTTTTAATGCTTAGCTATTCAGATTCAGTCACTGTGAATATCCTTGCGTTCGTATGAGTTTTTGTGTGTGTCAATACATGCTGTTCCTTGTTTAAGGATACATTAATTATTGAAAATTAGAAAAGAGATTTTTGATGTTAGATGGATTATTAAAAGTACTGAATCACATAACAGATTTAGAATGCCACGATGGCATTTAGAATGAGTTGTTGAAGGCTTTGGTCCATAGACGCCAAATGCTTTAATAAGACAGTGAAAGTATTGAAATAAATAAGAATGTGATCAATTATATAAGACAGAATGCTAATATTTTTTAATTAATAACAGTTGTATTTTTTCAGATTTTTTTTTTATTTGGGTAATATAATTTTTTAATCAAACTATCTGCACCCCGATTTTCAGGCTATCGGATTTAGGTAGCTATTTAATCAGAAATCCGCGACTGCCTTAAATTAATTACAGTAATTTTTTTCACGAAATTTTTTATAACCACTTAAGAAATGGCGAGGACTTTAGATTAAGGCTAATCAAAATCTCTATTACCCTTTTAAGATGAGTATCTGG
>JAPMOR010047149.1:0-15659 GCA_026543865.1 Argiope aurantia | reverse complement strand
CTACCTAAGTTTTCCCTTTTATTTTCCGTATACGAAATGTAAAGAGAAAATATTATTGTCGAAATGATATAATACCGTGATTTAAAAAAAAATCAAGCACATCCATCCCGAAAATAAAAACATCCCTTTATATCCCTTTCTTTGGTTGATATATTTAAGAAATTATGACTGAAAAATCAGCAAACTAGACGAAGGAAATCTCTTCTAGAAGGAAAAAAGAAAATTTCTATCAAATTTTGGAAGAAATTTTTCGATGAGAAGTTTGTACATTCATCTCCATGTGATCAAAATTATTCAAAAGATTAACAAGTTAGATGAATGTTAGTTTAGGGTTTTAACAACAGATTCTTTGATTCGGGTAAAGTTTTAGACCAAACCCATCAAAATTTTAGCCTTTTGTCGGTGCTTTTAATTCACGCGCTGACTAGAATCTCCCAACTTAATTTAAAATACTGCCCTCTTTAAAAAAAAATATAACAGCCTTTCAATATTAGTCGCAAACTGATACTTACAGTAGTGAACAATCTGCTTCTTTAAGAAAGTATTTAATTTTTCAAATGGACTTATGATCAGCCAGTTAAATGTGTTGAAGGAAAAGCAATGAAATTGTTTTCTTCCCTTTCCTCAATCCAAGTCAGAGAACCAACACGCATTTTGTAAACCATAACTTCTGATATATCTTTTTGAATTACTTCGTTGGTTACGAATTATACCTTTCCTAAATTTGATGTATCGGTATTTGAGTAAGGATCTAAAATCTATTAGGTATCCTCAAGTAACTGCAACTAATATGCAAATCTATATTATTATATCAGTTTCCCGAATAGCTAGGAACACAAAGGTCACCCTTCTTGACTTTCTTAATGTCCCCTTTCCTTATTTATTTCTGGTTACCGCCCTACGGAAGACTTCAGGGGGAAACATTGACCCACCGTTGGAAACTTATGACTTAGACTGATATAATAATTGGGAAACATCATAAGTTGAAGACAAGAAGAAAGCTGGTCAAGTTTCTTTGTTAGGTTTATACTATTTGGATTATATTTATATAAAAAACCCATAATACTTATATTAGAGACAGGCAGCTTGATTTATATTCTGGTTATAATAAAGCTGCTACTAGATGCTAGGCTAAAATGTCCTGATCCGCGAAATCTTATTGTATGAGGAAAATAATAAGTAATGCCCTAAAACAACAATTTTTATAACAAACACACTTTCAGAACATATTTACAGATACTTTTTCACCTTACAAAGTAGACTTTTTTTCCTGCTACATAAACAGGAATATAATTATCCATAGAAACAGCATCATATTTAGCATGAGAATGCATAGTAAAAAAATTACTTATTCAGTAACCTTTAATATTTCTACGTATGAACTGTGGTTAATGCATAGAAAAATTAAAAATGATTTCGATTATACTGTTATGAATATCGATGTGAATCAAGTGATAATCTTAAAGTAATGGCGCAAAACCTTGAGGAAAGAATGCTTCTATTTTACAGCAAAAAATACGTGAGACACAATATGAATTTAGAAATTAATACAAGTTATTTCATAACTTAAATATAGAATATTCATGCAATTTTAGAATATATGTTTAGCACAATTCTAGAAATGTGTCTTCTAAATCCATCAAAGAGTAGTTAGTTTGCTTATTTATTTTTCCATGAGTATTTAAAATGAATCAGGCGCACAATAAGCTACTAAATGAAATTTGGAAATGACCTTGACACTAAATTTTGAACCGAATCAGTAGAACAGAGCAGTTGATCAGAACCGCTTTCTGAGTTTTGGCTTAAAGAAGGAAACATCTAATCTCTCTCTTAAACTAGGTTTAAGCACAAAATTGGGATAGGCATTAAGCAACGCTATTTTAACAACCTTATACCTACTGCTTTCATAATAAACGTGAATATTCCCAACGGAATCAGCAATCAAGACATCAATGTGTAATTAAAAACTGTACTGTGTCGGTAATCCATCTTCTAGTCGTGCGCAGTCTTTTGTTTAACCAGAACGTCGCTGCTCAGATAATAATAACAATAATCAAAATTCTTCTTCCTTAAATTTCGATGATGAACGAAAATAACCTGGTTACATATTTTAAAAATTAATAAAAATTGTTTGAATTTCTTTACAAAATGAGATGCATTGTTGAAAATTATAAAAAAAGTTTTTATAATTTTATAAAATTATAAAAAATTATTTTATGTAAAAATATTCTTGGAATATGCAATAGTCAAACGTTAAAATCTCGCTTAATTTTTAACTAAATTAAACTTCAAAAAGTCAGAGCGAAGGGAATATTCCCACCTTCAAAAGTTTATTTGTAACAAATTTAGTAATTTTCAATCAAATGATCTAGAACGTAAAGCGTGCACGCACACTGACAGACAGATAGACACACACATACACACGCAGACATAACATTCATTGCTGAAAATACTAAAAATAAATTTGGCTATGGAAATCTTCTAATCTTTCTAATTACAAATGTGCATATAAAATGTTAAAAAAATTATATTAGTCGTAAGAACATATTTCTAATTAAAAAACAAAAATATATATCGTTGTATATTAATTGCAAGATTCATAAAATAATAAAATAAAGAAATAAAAGTACTTAATATGGTAATGTGATTCAATATGCAGATTTTGAAATAGCCGAGCGATTCATGTTCCTGCGATCAATTATTGCACTTTATTTTTTCTTGCTGTTCATTTCCTATAAAGAAGCCTGATGATTAAACTTGCTGTTAATGATCAAGTGTATGTCTGGCAGAAGCATATTACGAAAGTAGCAAGAGTAATCCTATATAAAAAGAGTAAATTTAATTAGAGTACAAAAATATTAATTTGAAAACAGTTTTTTTAAAAGCTTTTGTTCATTAATATTTGCTAATCGAGTTTTACTATGTAATTTTTTACTTTCAATCCTTAATGTATGCCTGTAACATAAATTAATTATCTTAATTCTCAGACTAAATATTGTGTCCAAACTCTAAGTTCTTTTCATGCTTTAAGCAAATGTGCACTTAACTAAAGCAAAATATGCAACTTCTACGAAATAATGGATTAAAAGTGACAGAAATAATGTTTTATCTCTGCACATTACTTCCCACAAAATGAGAAAAAGTATCACTGAAGCAATAAATTGAATTTTAACTAATAACTTTCGCTTGATGTTTTAATACCCATTCGATCTATGAGCATTTTAAATCGAGCAAGATATACGTTCCCACCCAATGGAAAGCAATCCTCAAAATAGAATTTCACAGCATTCAATTACACCGAAAGCACCGGGTCCTCCGTTCATAACTGTCTATCCTAATTGTACATTAGGACAGCTTTCATTACGCCCATAAAAGGGGAAAGCGCAGCATCCATAAAAGATAAAACCTACTATTTAGAACTGTTCCTTTTTGGGATTGCAGTTAATGTCACTGTACTATCCTCTTAACGTGGTGCCAAGAAGACTGCTATCGTAAATTCAAGGCGGTTTCTTTTCCGTGCTTGGCTTACTCCGAGACGATAAGTGATGCGTTTCCATGGCAACATAGGTCGCTTTTCCAATGAACCGACAGTGGTCCCAAAGTTGTTCTGTTTTCCTTTACATCCCTCCCCTCTCTCCCCATGTCCTGGACTCTCATGGGAAGGAGGCTCATCAGCAAACACCATAAACAAACGAGTTGACTAGTTTTTCTTTACTGGCTTCTTGGTTTTTTACCCCCCCCCCCTGTGGTAGTCTGAGTAGCTTCGAACGTTTGTGGTCAAGAAACAGCTCTTTGGGAAAGAAAAATGACCAATGGTGGCTTAGGGCATCAGGTGTATTTGACGCATGGTGTGCTCCGGACAGACAGCAGACGAAAAAGCAAGAAAGGCAAACACCCATTATGTGATCGTAAATGCTTATGTAGTCCTTTTGTGGTGAGGAATTGTATGAGGTTCGTGATAGCCTCTTCCATTTGCAGAAATCAAACTTCTTTCAGACAGTTGAGGTATTATGAAACATTTTGAGAAAGAAAAATATGTAATACAGTCTGTTACAGTAAATTCATTCGCAAATGCTATATGGAATTTTTAGGATTTCTATATATATATATATATATTAAACAAATGTGTATATATATATATATATATATATATAAAATCTGATTCTATTCACGATTAAGACAAAATAAATAAATAAAATAATCTTTTTTTGTAACTTGTAACTTTTTTTGTAACTTAACTTTTGTAACTGGTTTATAATTGCTAATGTTTCTAGCAGTTTTTATATTTTTTTGTAGAAAAAAATTTAACCTAGTAGTAACGTATAGTTTAGGAAAGTAAACATATAGTAATTAGGAAAGTTGGCCGGAATATGGCAAATGATGTAAGCGTCTAAGATTGAATTTTCTTAGAAAAGAATACTAAATTTAATGGAATTATTAATTGAACTAAATAAAAACCCAAAAGAAACAACAACATTTTATCAAACGAACTTTTAGAAAAGGTTTTACAGCATTTTTTTGCAAGAAATATCTTTGATATTTAATGCCATTAATGGTTGATCAGATAAACTATTATGCTTCAATTGGAAATAAATATTTCAATTGCATAGTTATTTATTAAAAGTATATTTATCGCTTTTGCATTAAATTATCTTACAGTGATAAAATTATTTCATTTGATAGAACAAATTTAATGCGACCATTCAATAAAGTAGTCTTCCTGAGAAATCGAGTTTTATAAATTGTGGGTTGTCCATCAGAGGATCACGTACTATATATTTCGAACAACAAATTATTTTCGTATCTTGCTGTGAATCTTTTATAAGAATTTTTAATATAATTACGAAAGGAAGTATTGAAATCATTTTGACAATTAACTTATTTCATTAAAATTCAACAATAATACCATATTAAAAGCAATGATTTATTTCTGTATGATTAATATTTTACTAAATGTTTTGCTTTAATCTTTTAAAAGTATTTTGAGTGAAAAATTATTTTTATATCGAATATAGAGATTATGAATATCTATTCTTCCTGAGTGAAATTCACGCGCTAAAAAAACGAAGGAAACCTACTAAAGCTAAATAATAAACGTTTATAAAACATTTATGAAAGAATAACTTCAACTAGAGTAAAATTTAAAATTTATACTGAAAAGTTTAATTTTTCCTTAAAATAAGTGCGATTATTCACAAGTTGGGTTATTTATATCGATAAATTAATGTTATGCTATGCTGTTCATTTTAGTAAAAACTAGATATTTCTAAAAGGTTAGAAATGGGTATGTACCTGATAATAGAAAAAATACTATAAATGGGATTCAGAATTATATTTTATCGTTTGCATCAATGAATATTTTGCATAAAAAATTATGATATATAATTTTTTATATAATTCTTTCTTCCTTAAATCATATTTAGTAAAATATTTTTGAGGTATCAATTTTTCATCGACAACAATAAAACAGTGCCTTTCTCTTTCTCGCCTAAAACTGGGTGAGTTAAGAAACTTTGAATATTACTGTTTTAGAAAACTAATTACCTCCATAAGGAAGATCCGCTAATCAACGCCCTCGTTTCCTTGATGCATGAGCTTTGATTGGTTTAAAATAACGAAATTCGAAGTTTCTCAATCTGGGCAGTTTGAATAAAAAAAAAAAGGAATCTTTTTTATTTATAATATTAATATGTTAATACTGCATAAAATAAAACTAATAAGACCAAAGACTGTATAAATCGTTATGTTTTGTAGTTTTTCAGTAACATTTATATAATATAAAATATAATTCTTTCTGTCATTTAGTTTATTTTTTCAAGTATATACTATTCCTAACGGTTTAGAAATAATTCATTATTTCATGATTAAAGTGGAAACTCTATGCACTTCAATTCACAGTTAATAGATTAGCTACCAAAACTGAATTATTTTGAAACTTAATTGCCAAAATAGATCTTTTATGGTGAAATTTATAATAATAAGCCATTTACATAAATATTTAAAAAAATTATACAAAAACTTATTTTTAATGGTGATATTTTCTAGATACATCGGAAGTAGCTTTTAAGGAAGGAATGGAATATAGTATAATGATAATTTGATATAAATGGTAAATCAAATTTATACTTATGATCTTTTTAAGCAAATGTTTTGATGCTGGAAACAATCATTTGCCATTATGTCATCATAATATGACAAATCATCAACTTTGTTATCACATTATTGATAGACTAAAACTACTTCATAACCAAGTAAAAGCTGGACTTGATTTCATTTGACATTTGAAATTTTTTACACCTACTACACTACTGTAAGAAATTAAGAGAATTTGCATATTTTATCGAAAGAACTGAACTGAAGGAAAAATCACTGCTTCTAGATAACAATGCAATTGTTGTACGGCTAATACGTAAGCATACACGTCTGTGTAGGTGGAGCCTGCAGAAAAACAGGCTTTATAAGCGCGTGGAGGGTAAGACGAATTTCGTTCAGTAGCACATATCGGCGAATTTCTTGGTGTTATCTCGTAGCAATCGGTGAAATTCACATTGAAACAGTAAAAATGAGTAACCACCAACTTTTAGATGATGAAATGAGGTGACGAATTGTAGGCAGGTTTGAGGCAGGCCAATCGCAAGTCCAGATATGCAGAGAGTTTCATTTAACGCCCAGCGTCGCGTGTAACCTATGGAAACAGTTCCAGGATACTGGATCCATCTAGAGAAAGCCTCGACAAGGTCATCATAGAGCCATGACGGCCAGAGAATATCGCCATTTGTCCATTTTAGCGTCGCGTAACAGAGTGGCTACAGCTTCTCAGCTCTCTCGGGACCTGTATGCAGCCACAGGAACCCGTGTATCAAGGGTGACTTGTTCCAAGAGACTGAATGAGAGAGGCTTGTTTGCCAGAAGACCGGCTGTTTGCGTCCCGCTCATGTCTACGAACAGGAGAATCCGATTAGCATGGTGCAGGCAACATAGTGAATGGAGTATGGAGCAATGGGCAACCGTTCTGTTCACCGAAGAGTCCCGTTTTAGCTTAAACACCGATTATCGTCTTATTTTCATAAGGAGAGAAACTATCTACCCTCCAGGGACCCACTATCTACCCTCCAATGTCCGCGAAATCGACAGTTATGACGGTGGCAGTGAAATGATCTGGGCAGGCATCATGTTAAATGGCCGCACACCTCTCCACGTCTTTGACGGAAGCTCTGTGACTGGTGTGAAGTATGGGGATAAGGTCTTGGAGCCTAATGTTTGCCTTTTCCGGGGTGCAGTGGGTCCCGAGTTCATCTTAATGGACAATAACGCGAGACTACATAGAGCTCTTCTGGTCGAATTTCTCTAGAGTGAGGATATTGGCCAGCCAGGTCTCCAGACTTCAACCCTATAGAGCATGTCTGGGACGCTCTGGGGAGGGCAATTGCAATTCTCAACCGCTCTCCAAGAACTATCGAGGAACTGAAAACAGTATTGGGGAATGAGTGGGACCAATTGCCACATGCACTGATAAATTGCCTTATTTCCAGTATGACATCACGTTGAAAGGCATTTAAAGCTCTAAGAGGGGCCATACCCCCTATTAACCCATTTCTTTTGTGTATTCTGCAATTGCTGTTTCAGACCTTCAGACTTCCATGAGTGTTACGCACAAACATGTGTGTCTATTGTAACTGTTGAATGTTTGTTTTGTTTGCATTATATCAACTTATGTTCACACCAAATTTTATTAAAATCTGTCCAGTAGTTCTTGAGATCGTAGATCAAATATGAAATTTTTTTTAATTTCTTACACCAGTGTATGTACGTAACTTGGTTTGCAGCATGAAAGAAATAGCAATTAGACAGCTAACATTTTTAATAAGAATGAAATTTTTACTTTCTCTTATACACAGTACAGAAAAAGAATAGTAATTGTCAAAAACTTCAATTCGATATTTTGACGAATCTTCAAGGTTTAGATCTTAATGAGTTCAAAGAATGCATTTTCGGAAAATACCAGTCTATTTGTATGTCTATGACAAAGATAACTCAGAAACATTTTGTGCTAAACGGTTGAAATGTGGTATACGCTCTTTGAAACAAATTTGCAGAAGTCTATCTAATTTTGAGTAAACTCTGTTCGAAAGAAGTCCGTCTGTCCGGCTGTTCGAATACAAGTTACCGGGATAACAACGAAATGAAGAGAGCTCGACATATAACATCCGGTGCATCTGTAGTGTAGACACCTGTCAAATTTTAAGCCAAAACTAATAACTAATAGACTGTCTATCATCTATACTTTCAGAAACATGTAAACTTGGTATTTCAAAAACGCAATGACCTAAATATATGAAATTAGGTGTGAGATTTTGTGACTACAAGTGGAGTTTGTGTTCAATCTTTGTTTCAATTATTTGAGAATAATACTATCCGATTTTCAGATAGTATTAACAGCATGTCAAGGATTACCCGCCGAATAACTCGACAAGGAGGACACGATAGATTCAAAATTCTAGATTCATGCTAAAAGTTAATATTTCGTAACTATATTACACCAATACCATATAAGGCTTTCACTGGTATGAACGTTTATTGGACAGTATGCGAGAAAGTTTTGGGATGACCCCTCCAGCTGCTTTCTGGAATGAATATATTAATTTATATACAATTCATTCTTGAATAATTTCAGGTATTCTTTAAAAATTATATAAATAAGTAAATTATGCATGATTTAAATAAATCACTGAAATAGACAAAATATATGCTTAATATTTCCAAATAATTCCAAAATTATATCAAAATATTCGAAATCTTATGAAAATCTTTTAATTTATTAAGCTAAATAGAAAATACATTTTATAATTTTAGATTAAGGCATTATATTTATAATGGATTATTTGACAATATTATGTGGAAGATTATTTATCGTCTTTTTCATCAGTAACGTGTTTATCGAAATTTCTTATTTAGATAATTCTTTTTTTTTCGCTCCAAACTTTTGAATTTAAACTATGAATTATTAATGACAACATATAGAAATAAAAAAAAATTTAGTTGTTGATTTTTAAAAAAATTATAATTATGAATTTAAATGACAGATTTAAATTCTGAAGCTTGATTAAAAATATTAATATAGGCATCGAAATGTCACATTATATTAATGCCCTTCTGTCCTATAACTTGACAATGAAGAAGTCGTGCACCTTGCAGTGTACCTCAGCCCACGTGGGTATTGAGGGAAACGAGCAGGCCGCAACTTTTGCCAAGGAGGCCGGAGCAGTGGATCCCTCCACTCTACCTACCACTGCTCTGGATTCTAATGCTGTGGCAAGACAGAGGCTCTGTGCCAATTGCAAGAAATTCACCCTGACAAATCTAAATTATAAAAGAGGCATCACGACCACAATTGCAAGACTCAGAACAGGGCACATGAGGGGCATGAGGATTACGCCCGTTGGCTCCAGACTCTATGGAGAATGCAGATACTGTCCAGACGTGCCGTTGGATCTGGAGCATATTTTTAGCAGCAGTTCTATTATTTCAGCCCTCTTCAAAATAGACATTAACTGCACCAGGGATATTCTTGATTCCGATGAAGCTGAAGATGTGGCCAGGGCTGTTCTGCATGCTTTCGGCCCAATCTAATTACCCGCCTATTTCCGTTTCCCACTTTTTATGGCACTTGTCACATGACAACAACAACAACAAATGCAACATTCCATAAGGCAATATCTGTAAAACAATGCAACCAACTATAATTTAATCATATAAAATGGTGGCCAAAATTGTGGACACTTTTGAAAATCGTTATGTTTTCTAAATTTGTTTGCTTATAGAAAATGTTACATTTCACAAAATTTAAACTCTTGCATATCATTTTAAAGAGAAATTAATGCTGATTTCAGTACAAAAAGCAAAATTCAAATATTTGCAATACAAAAAAAGTCATTCTTACTTTAATCTGAATAATAAATACAGTGATAAACTGGATTGTAATTTCTAACTTTCCTGTCAAATCATTATTCTTTTTTTAGGAAGCAATAAAATATTAATAACTGCTAGCAGAAGATGACAGCATGTTTAAAGTTAGTACAAGTCATTATTGGTTTTTTTCTGTAAAAGGAAGATGTAAGTAAATTAAGGAAGATGTAATTTTTTATGTAATTAAATTGCAAGTTAGAAATTTTGTTAAACTTTTTAATATATATTTGGAATTTTTAGGAAATATTTCTAATATTTAGTCAAGAAGCAATGGCATCAAATAAAAGAATAAAATGTACACCTAGAGAGAGAACTACGATTATTGTGTTATAAAAATATGGTTTTCATATGCTGAGATTGCAAGACAGGTGGGGGGTTTAGTAACTACATCAGGAGTCTGAAAGTTTTGTTTACGATATCAGGAGACAAATTCAAAGAAAAAACAAAACAGTAAATGCCTGAAAAAGGTGCACCAAATCTATTCATGACAAAAGAATAAAAAGAGTATGTCACCGAGATAGAAGAATGTCATCAACAGCCACCAGAAGTCAATTGAATGATACTGACATTTATGTCAGTTCAAGAACAACCAGGAGAAGATTATTAGATGTTAGACTAAGAGGTAGAATTCAACGAAAAAAATTTACAGCAGTGTATAAAAAGATTACAGTGGACAAAAAAACATTAACCGATGATCAGTGATATTAAGTTATACGGAATGATGAAACAAATATATTGTTATTCCGTATTGATGACTAAAATATTCAAGACATAGAATAGGAGAAGAGCTACATCCTGACTGCATTCTGGCAACTATAAAGAACTCAGTTAGTATTATGATTTGTTCATGCATGTCCACAGACAGTATTGGTCTCTTTCATGTTATCGATGGAATATTAAATGCTAGAAAATACATTGACACTATTCTAGAGCCAAAACGTAACCTTCCATCAGTGATCTCTTTCCCAACGATGCATCATTTATTTTTCAGTAGGAATCAGCTCCTTGCCACACAGAAAAGATATCGGAAGAGTGTTTTAGTAAAAAGAGCATCGAATTGTTATCATGGCAGAAAACAGTTCTGATCTCAAAATTATTGAGAATTTATGGCACCGTTTGAAAACTGTTATGCATATGAAACTTTCATCAAATAAAAGAGGATTAATTGAGGCTATAATTGTTTCCTGGCATCATGAAATAACGAAGGAAGAGCTTACGACTCTCGTCAGCTCAATGAAACATCAGTATGAAGCTGTAATAAAAAATAAAGGCTACCCTACTAAGTACTGATAACTCATTGCAGTCATCAGCATCTAATGTATCTCGATAATTGCTGCTCAGAACTTTTTTGTATTACGAATATTTGAATTTTGCTTTATGTATTGAAATCAGCATTGAATTCTCTTTAAAATGATATGTAAGAATTTTCATTTTGTGAAACTTTACATTTTCTACAAGCATACAAATTTAGAAAGCATTAAAATTTTCAAAAGTGTCCACAGTTTTGGCCACCACTGTATATTGGTGTGCTCTCATTGCTTTCAGGTAATTTATAGCTTGCAAGCTGTTACAAAAATAAAAGAGACAATTTGTATATTTTTGTGAAGGCAAATTATATTCTTTTAAATATCAGTTTGCTAAGAAAGTCCAGCTTACTCCAAAAGCAAAGAAATGCAAAAGAGAATATATAATTTATTTAATTATACATTATATATTAAATCTTTTTATTAAATAATGCATTTATTTAATTTAATAATGCAGAATAAATATTTGCGCTAAATAGAAATTAAACAGAATATGTAAATCAAGAATTTTCACAATAATATACTGGTATTAATATTAATAATATTCATTTTAAATATTTAATAATGAAATGATTTTACTCTAAAAGTTAATGAGTATTTACAATACTTTCTCTTGTACATCAGTTCAATTGTTCATTATTCACACAAAATTTAAAAACGCATAGAAATCTGAAAACTATAAACAGCACAGAAAGAAAAGCTTTATAAAAATTCTTTTGAAACCATTTAATGTATTTTTATTAACCCAAATTGATTGAATTCTTTCTTCAGAGCGCATTCTCTCAACAAAACAAAATACACCGTTACAGAAATCGAAGAAAAATATTAGCTTTTTATCGAAAATGCAAAGGGCTATATTCAAAATACTCGTATTCCTCTTTAAAAAATATTTATTTGAAACCTTAGAATTTTCTTAAGAGGTAAAGAAGTAAAGATAATCAATGATCGTTCTTAAAAAAGAGACAAATTTTTAATTACATTTAATCTTTGTAAAAAGATAAAATGTTTTAATTTAATTAAATTTTTGTCGAGTATTGAATTAAGAAATGACGACTTGCTTTAGAATAAAATTTATATGACATAAAAAAGACGCTTTTAATGATTAGTTTAAATTCTATTCATTTACACTTTTTATTAACTTAATCATTTAAATTGTGCAACTGCAACTAAAAAATTTTGCGAGAACAATGCATTTAAAATAAGGGTGAAAAAAGAGTTTTTTTCCTACGTGACTTGAGTTCTTAAATCTTTCAAGTTAATCCCAACAAATCAAGAACTTTTCAATTCTAACTTTAATCAATTAAATTTCTCAAAGAATAAACACACATCATGTGCCTTCTTTTCTTTAAATAATTATTTTCACTGATTAAAGAAAAGGATTTAGTTGACGAAACGTTAGTTCTATATCGATTCGTGATTTGAATTCTCAAACTGCTTAGCTCCCCGTGGATTGGACCCCGTTTCCGCTCAGGATCTTTTAGTTAATTACTAAAGAAGAAATTTGTAATCAAAGCCTAATGGATTTGAATGTAAAGAACCAGTAAATAAATACCTCGAGAGGTTTAAAGGTAAGTGTTCACAGTTGGAAAGTAAAGCAATGTCAGGAAAGATTTCGCCATTTTGAATCTTAAAATATGCTAAATAAGACAGCTAAGCTTTTGCTTTCGATTCAAAATTAAATACACTTAAAAGTTCGCCGATCCATGTAGGATTTAATTTATTTTCTGATTCTCCTTAGGATTTTTAATGAATGATTAACAAAAAGCGTGTAAAGGGAAATCATTTATAGAGATCGATATCTCAAAACGGATTTAATACTGAAGTACAACAAAGCCAAGGATTTTATAATTATATGATTTCGTGTAAAAATCACAGAATTCCTAAAAATTACTACACTGATACATTTCTAAATAAAATAATGTTTAACATGTAAGGTAATGTTATAATTTAATGAAGACAGATTACATTCATAACTTCTATAAATTATATAAATCCTTAATATTTAATGAGTTTATTACATGCAAAATTCTTTTCTGAAAACTGTTTTTCCTTAAAAAATGATTTTAAATAATAATTTTAACTCTATCAATATTGAAAGGCTCCAAATACTCACTCAATGAAACTACGACGGTCGCCCGAGATGCATGAATATCACTGCAAAAATTTGTTCCCCTTTCGTTAATCCTGATTGATTATATACTTGTGGAGAGTACTTTGTCCTTTAGAGATTCTCTTCCAAATAGGTTTGGAAGATAGGGAGGATTTTCTGGGAGCTCCCAAGAAATATCCGAGCATACATTTTTTAATAGGCTTCAGCTAACCTGTATCCTCTTTACATATCACTCTCTTAACAACACGGGTCATCAATATCGTTGGCAGGAAACGTTTCTTATCTTTGAACAAAAAACGCGGGCATTCCATTTAACACGAATGATCTTAGGCATGAGAGGATTAATGAAGAGTTAATAGATATACTTGCATAAACAGTAAAAATTTAGGATAATGTTTATCTCAATTACGTTTAGTTTTAACCCGTTAACGTCCTATTTTGAACGAGTACGAGAGTAAGCATCGTAAATTTCGGAGAGGGAATGGTCAGGAGACGGCTGTTTTCTCTTCAAACCTTTATGCTGCACCTGCAGATTGCGTTTAATTTTCGAACTAACATTTATCATGCGTCTTATTTACATATAAAGAAGTTGTTTGGTGGAATCGGAATTCAAATCTGGTATCAATCAGCTCTGAAGCCAAGTATTTCCTATTATGCCTCAATATTTCCCAATTATTTTCCAAATTTTCTTTTATTTCTCTATCTATTGCTGTGTGAATAATCTCAAATATTCGAAATTTAAATTTGCATCTATAGCTGAAACAAAAGTTTATTTTTTTAATAATTTATTTTACTATGATTTATAATTATAATAAGTAATCAAAAGAAAAAGTATTATTAAAAGAGAAAGTACTTATAGATCTATTTGGATCATTGATTTATATAAAAGTAAATGCTTAAAATCCATTTAACTGTATTAAGGATCATTTTATTTTTTCATTTGCTCTCTTAAAGATCAATAGATTATATATTAATCTTTACTTTAAAGAATACTCTATGCCTTATTAAAAGATTACCTTTTTATGGTGGTAAGGTCTCAAATTCAGTATTGCAGGGTATCAGATTAGAAATCCAGCAATATTCTTGTTCCAACCTCTGCCATCAAAGCTCATATCACATTACATGCCATCCAAGTTTTGAAGATACCGTTTTGCCATTAGGCAAAGAATTAAATTTATTTGTTTCTGCCCGGATTCGTCTTTATGTTCCTAATCTGAGGGATCTTTAGTATAATTAAATTGTAACTAAAAAAAATTTAAAAAAAATGAAATGCTTTATGAGATTCAATAATTTAACAGTTTTTGTTCGGCGCATTTTTCCTAAAGCTCTTAATTTGAATTCTAAAACTAACTGAGAGAAAATGAGAGGGAATAGAGAGTGAATTAACAGAATCTACTTTTATGTGTTTTGAAGCAAATCTTTTTTTATTTGCTAGATGTATTCTTCATTTAACAGCATCCTTATTTAAAAATGACTTCTCTAGGTTTTGTTGGAAATGTTACGACATAATACTGATATAATTGCCACATGCATAAAGCATGCAATGTTAGATACTAAAGGAATTTGTCTGGTTTAAATAAATCACAGTTTAAGGCAGAGATCTGAAATTGAACAGTTAAATATTTAATTTGTGAAAACAGACAAACCAACAATTGTTTATTCTCTTGCAGTTCCAAATGGGCAATTGATTTTCTGTTGAAAGGGCCAATTTTACTAATTCTACAAACTCATTGTTCTTAAACTACTTTTTCTAATTAGCTATGATTGAATTCGAAAACAATTCAGATGTCATTTTTAGGATGTCGGCTTTTAATTTTCGCATTTAAATTGAATGAGAAATGGCAAAGTTATCGAGTACATGAATGAATCCATCAAACTGAACAATGGACTTCATAAAGCCATAGAGCGCATATTTTCAATAGAATTGGAAGTCGCATACAATACTGGGCAAGTAAAACCATAATTTAGGAAAAGTTCCAACTGCCTTTGAATTTTAGTTATAGCTGGTGGAGCTTTTCAAAGATAAATCTGATAATTTATAATGGAATTTACAATTCATAAGATCTTCATGAATATTCTTTGTTAATTGGTTTGTAATAGTTAAAGAACAATTTAAATTATTTGGAGAGAAAAATAATGATTTCAATATAACAGACATCTTAATGAGTTAATATTTTCTTTAAAGACTTTCTTTAAAGTAAAATCTTTCACAAAAACATGTACTAATCATGACTAATTGGCTTTATATATTTCTTCAAATAATTTCCATTGTTTTCTTG
>JAPMOR010047129.1:39680-49959 GCA_026543865.1 Argiope aurantia | reverse complement strand
TGTTCTGAATATCAATAAATTCCACTTTCTAAATGAGATATGATTTTTCAAAATTTATTTTCAGCGTACATCCTTCAACATACATTGATCACAACCCAGCCAATTTATAAATTTTCGGCCCGAAATTGTTCGAAACCAAAAATTTCTTTCAAAATTTTCTTAATTTTATTGTTCCTCTTCTGGCGAAACAGAGATTTCTCTCAATTTTTATTTTTTATTTTGTCTGAAATTTGTATTCTCTGAAAGCTCAATTTCAACCGTCAATTCACAACTCTCTTCCGTTCTCAATGCAATCGTAGCAAAACTAAAGCCTTGCATGTCCATCCTGGTGATTTCAGCAAGATCGTATCTCCCTCCTGTTAATTTGAAATTTAATGTTGTAGGGGGAATGTATTCTTTTTCCACTTCCTCTTCCTTAAATCCGCGGGCCGCAACGGCCTGTTGGTAACGTCTCGGCTTCAAAACTAGAAGGACTCAAGTTCGAGACACGCTTCCACCGAAGAACCGCCATGTAAGTGAGCCTGGTGTATGCCTAATCCTTCGGGACCAAGAGCCCTCCTGCTGGTGTGGTGTGGAAGTTTCGAGAGGAGGAATGCCAGGTCATATGCTATCCTCGTCATCTGACCGCGGCTCAAAATCACTAAGCTCATCCCGGAATAGCTCTAGCGTTGCTTTAAAACGGGAGATTAATATATCTAAACTAAAACGTAGGAACCCTCTAATTGTTTTTCACAGCGTTGAACTTTAGAGAAATCGCTTTTTGAGAGTAAACACCCTTCACTACAGATTTGTTGGAGACGATATTTGGAGACTGTTTGGAAGATTTTCTCATTGGATATAGAATCAATCTGATAGTTATTTTCTACTTGTGTTATACCGAAATGGATAAGACATTAATTCGATGTTCTAAAAGCAAGTATTGATTTTATTTGAATAGCCATTGTGATATTAATATTGCTCCATTCCTTACAAGTTTTTTAATCAGAATTCACATATGCCTTTTGGACTGGATTTCACACGTGATTCAAAAAATCATATCTTTTTCATGTTATTTTATCTTTTTCATTCAAAGACAGAAACACTTTAATTTATGAATTTTCGATTCTCAATACCACAGCATTGTTGCTGAATTGATAGATTCTTCATGCCCAAGTCTCCAGATCTCATTCATCCAAATCTCAAATTCAAACTTTTTTCTTTCTCGCATAAGTAATATAGAGTAAATGAAGTAATCGTCAAAAAATTCGAACTATAGATTTTTGATGAATCTCCTCGTTTTAGATTCCATGACTTCAAAAAACGCATTTTTGGGAAATGTCTGCCCGTCTGTCTGTCACAAAGATAACTCACAAACGCTTTCAGCTAGATGGTTAATATTTGGCAAACTATGAGCAAAATCTGTCCAGAGGAAGTTCGACTGTCCAGCTGTTCGAATTAAGTTAACACGACAACTACACACCGAAGGGAGTTAGATAGATAAGATGCAATACATAGATTTAATATTTATAGTGTAAACTTCTGTCACATTTTGAGCCCAATCCAACAATCCGTCTATCGGTTTCCACTTACAGAAACAATGTAAATGCAATAATTAAAAAACCCGATGACTTAAAATATATCAGATTAGGTATGGTATTTTGCCTTTAAAAGTGCAGTTTTCTATCAATTCTTTGTTCTAATTGGTTGAAAAAAACGTGTGTAAAACAGAAATTCGATTTTTGGACGCTATTAGCAGCATTTCAGTGATTAATCACCAAAGATGACATGATAGATTCAGTAAAAATGCTGAATTCGCCTCAAAAGTTTAATATTTCGTTACTGGTATTATACATGATTGTTGTCCAAGGCGTTCTCTGACATGAAAAGTTTATTAGAGAGAATGCAAGAAAGTTTTGGGGAGACAACTCTGTCTAGTTGTCGACTGCGATTTTATCTCTATACTTCATATCAGAGAAAGAAAGAATTACTTGGATTCAAAGCCGGCAATAACGAGGCTAGGGAATTTAGGAGATTTTTACTCGTCAAAAACCCAATAATTGAAGAAGCTGTTTGAAAAGATGTAGTTGTTGTTACTTATGGCACTTGCCACGGACAAGCCCGCTGTTCGATGCCGGCTGATTTAAGCCTAAGGGGGAGCGCCTCTTGTTTTTATCGTACAGCCAACTAGGGCCAAGAGTACGACTTAACTACACACACTTCACAAACCTTACGAGGAGGACTTCATTCTCGCATTTCATTCACAGATCGTAATTTAGACCTAAATCAGAGAACGATCACCCCTGATCCAGTACCCCCAGTGGTATTACTTTCGACATGGAGGACTTTGTGGCCACTGAAGATTTATACGCGCGTCAGCCACCAAAAGCACGCGGAGAATCTTCAGTTGGCGGGATTCGAACACGCAACTTGAGGGATGCGAATCCAACGTTCTACCAACCAGGTTATCCCGACCCGTTTGAAAATATACATTGCCATGGTGCGGAAACTAGTGAATTTTGAATCATTAACTGATGAAGCCTCTTAGAAGCCTTCCAAAAGCCTTCCATTTTGGACATTAAAACATATATGTTGACTTCCAAAAGATCGTAAAAGCGAATCAATTTACTTTGATGCATAGATTGAAAAAAAAATAATATTTTCATCGTAAGCCTTTGCAAAAATTTATGTTGCACTGAAATCAAGTCTAAAGCAAATTCCGATGGTAAAGCGTCGATTGAAATTAATGCCATTCATCTTTAGAAGGCATTGAAAAATACTTCACAAATATTTGACTTCGTGTAATTTAAATTCATACTGATGGAGTATCATGTGTTCCTCCAAAATGAATTGAATGCTACGCTTTTAGTCTCTTTATTTTACTTACTCATTTCACATCTTGTTCCTTTGCATCTCACTAATTTGAAATGCAAAAGGAGATGAGGAATTTCCTTCTTATTTCTTTATGTCTCAATGAAATAAGATGTTTCAGATTCAACTCTTCACAGTGACAGATGAAGATGAATACTTACACACTTCTCATCTCTGTTCTTTTGACTCCCGACTAAATTTCATATTTGAAATTTTCTAATTTGAAATGCAAAAGTCTACGAATTATTTCATATTTCAATGATATATAATGTTTTCAGTTGAATTCACATATTTTGACAAATCAAGGTGGAGGCCAAATTCATTTTATCAAATTTTTCATCTCCTCACTTCCAGAAAACTTCTTTATCTGCGAAACACTTCAAAAGTCCCTCTTTTGATCGGAATGGAGAATTACTTCGTAAGAATGAAATCTATTCTACATCCACCTCCATTATTTTAAGACTAAGTTTGACAAACTCTCTGTAGCGGAGAAGACATCGCTTCTGGAGCAATTTTCAATTAATGTTTGTTCTCATACCGAATATACGACCTTTTGAATCCATACAAATTTCTCCAGACTAGAATATTTGTCGTCCACCCTAAAGTAATTATAAATGTGAAGTTGGGAAGAAGAGGAGGCATTCTTCTTCCCCCAACCCTGCTACAATTTAAAACTAGGTATCCCCTAATTGCTACTCTGGTAACTAAAAGGTTGCGAAATTGGTGAATATTTAAAAGCATGGGAGCATATTCCTCGATTATCTGGCACATTGCGATGACTTTTGGAGAAATGGCTTTTAGAATGTATCCGCACTTTTGCTAAAAGGGTTGTCAGTGACTACCTAAGAAGATATTGAGTCGGGAATTGGAAATTCCTGCTTAAATAGGCGATCTTTCAAATTTAATTGGCATTTTCTGATCGGAATATATTAAACCAAAAGCAGATACTCTTACTTCACGTCAAGGAGGATTGAGATATATTTATCAGATGCTGCTCGGGTAAATATTTGACACAAATAAATATGGCACCATTTCTTCGAATTTTTGTTGACATTTCAAGCATGTGGGTTTCATATATTCAGAAACTTCAAGTTTGAGATTATATCTTAATAAATCCATATTAAAAAGTCACAATTTAAATGTTTGAAACTTTTGAAAAACTTATTGTCATTAAAAAAAACTCATTAGAAAAAGCTTACTTCAGCTCATGAGTCTAAATATAACATTTCAAAAAACCATTTAAAATTTGAAATTACTCAGGAAATAAAAAACATCAAACACTTAAATTCAAATGAATTTTGAATAATTGCTAAAATTTTATTCATTGGAAGTTATTTTAAATATTAGTAGGCCCAGGTAAAGCATCTGGGAGCTAATTTTGCCGAAGTTAACATTTTCTTCGCTTTAAGATGTTCTTTATCAGAAGGAAAATAAACCCACAAATTTGAATGCAAAATTACGTGTTGGAGGACTTATTAAATAATGCCTTTTTTCCCCAAATTAATTTATGAATTAACAAGTCTTAATCAAAGCAATATTCCTTGTTACTCTGATAGTCTCCCAATTCCTAATTACCCTAAAAAGATAAGGTAATTAGAATGCATTTATTTTTTGAAAAGCTGAGGTAATTGGGAACTCGTTATTTGAAATCTGATTACAATAACAAATTGATTTGAAAGCAATACATTTATTTATCTTCTTACTCTGGAGTACCTTAAGAAAGATACAAATTCCTTTTTCGTTAAGGATTCACCAGTATATATTAAAGCCACAGTTCCAATTACATCTTTTCTTAATTACTCTCACTTACTGTGCAAATAACTAATTCCTATTAGAAACAGCAATATTTCGAAAATAAAAATGGAGTGTATAAAATATAGGAAATTTGCTTG
The DNA here is from genome assembly GCA_026543865.1 of Argiope aurantia. Taxonomy (NCBI): domain Eukaryota; kingdom Metazoa; phylum Arthropoda; class Arachnida; order Araneae; family Araneidae; genus Argiope; species Argiope aurantia. The sequence goes on along the minus strand of JAPMOR010047129.1, from coordinate 45,220 downwards.
CACAAAAATTTATCGCCTTCACTTTAAAAAACTATTGCATTTAAAATAATAAAATATGTTACCAACAATTATTTCTAATAACCCATTTTGAAGCACAAAAAGAAATATTTTGTAGAATTTTCACTCTAATTATCGTCTGATATTTTGATTTGATAAATTTTGTAAACAAGAATTAAAAGAACTCAACTTCCGACGATAAGCAAAAAAATAAGTTTCAGTTTTTAAAAAAATATATATTTGAAATATATTTAGAATGTGCAATGTTAAATGAAATATTCTTATGCCATAACTTTTGCTGATAAGTAAAAATAATTTTAATGCGAAGAAAGGGAAATATTTGGAAAATAAGAAGAAATGAAACTTGCTCTATGGATTTCCAGGTTTAAATTTTAACGCTTAATTTTTCTAAAAATAAAAATATAACAAAATCCTTATTGTTCAATGCCTAATTAACTTTTCGTAAACACATAAGAATATTTGGGTTTGTTTTTATTTTCTGCAATTTAGATTTTACAAAATAAAACTAATTTTTTATTTTATGATTTTAATGATAGAGTTTTAAAATAAATAAGCGTTACTTTATTTTTGCACTTTAGAAAGAATTCGATAAATTTACAATTATTTTTTTTCAGCTTAATTAGCAGAGATGTTGCCCTCTTTCTATTTTTGAGAATGGAAATAATAATGTTAAATTATTTTAAAAGATTGAAGAGAATTAATTTTGTTGTTTCTTTATTTATAGTTTTACGTGCATTTATTATTCATGCACTTTAATTCAGATATTTCATCTATAAAGCACTGTTTTTCAAAACTTTTTCATGCAATTTTATTCATGCTTATATATCTTGAAATTAACACCCAATAATCACTTAGATAAAATATTTATAAGAATATTTCTAGAATAAAAATGATTGAATAGAAAAAATTAGAAAGATTTTAAAAATTAATACGCTTTGAATTTACTTATATAACACTAAAAACTTTCAAATACAAAACTTATTATTTTCTATTGAAATACAATAAAACTTTAAAATTAAGACATTTTTTATGTTTTTTTAAAATTATTGAGATTAATTAGTAAAAAGATAAGTAGACTTAATCAACTAAATTAAGTAATTAATTTTTTATTGCTTCTGAAAATATAACTGTTTAATAAATAGTTCGCAAAATTAAACGTGAGATTACATACTACCAAAGCTCGTTGCAGCAATTTCACGCGGCTATAAAATTACAATCCAGCAAAAATGTTGCAAACACACACACACACAAACAAACAAATGCAGACAAGCAAACACACACACATATATATGTAATGATATCTCTTAATTCTAAATTAAATCCTATTTAACTTCCTAATTTTTAGCTTTCCTAACTTCATTCTAAAATGTTCTCTCATTTTCTGATCCAATTCCACCTTTTTTGTTTAATTAATACAACAGAAATTCTGTAAAATTGCTGAAATATACAAGTTTCCATACTCCGAGTGAAGGGATAAAAATTTGTTTATCTAAATACAGTATTTTGAAGGATCCTTCCAATTCCCTTACTTAAATCGACGCGTGTAAAGAATTCCCTATCAGAATCTCACAGTATATAATCATAGGGATAAATATTTTGTTCGCTCTTGTGAAAAGCTGTGAATGGAAGTGTTTTTTCCTCGCTTCTTGTACATAAATTATGCCTCCCCGGATGGAATAAAGCGAAGTTAAAAATGTCTTTTGAATTGCTAAATAAATTAAAAGGAAAAAAGTGAAAAAATTGTTGTATAAATTAAAATGCAGCATTAATTTTTTTTTAATTTCTAAAAGGAAAAATAAGGTTATTTTGTTGAAATAATATCGCCAGAAATAATTTCAGTGCAACATTAAAATCAAATAATTTCTTAAACATTTTAATTAATAAAACATTAGTTACATTTAATTATTTAAAACAATTCTAAACTTCTATAAAAATCCTTCTATGGTTATATATTTCCATATTACAATGTGTATTTGGACCAAATTTTTTTAAAAACGACCCAGTTTGTAAGGAACCAGCAGACAGATGTGCACACACATTCTTCTTTATTATTGGTAGAGATGATTCAAATGTGATAATGCAATCTCTTATTTAATGCAGGTACTCCCTTACTAACTCACTTGATTATTTCCGTATCTTAGTCAAGTGATATTTCCTTAATGAAATAAGGCATAAGCTTATTTAACTTAGATAACTTAGTTCAATTCTTTCTTCAAATTAGTTTTCTCAGATATAACTGTACATGAAATATTTCCCAATTCCAATATTCCTTCTAATTAAACTGCAGTATGCTCTGCTCTGTTCAAAGTAAAACTTACTTTTCAGGAGATAGGCACTTTCGATGGTCTGTCTGTCGTGGTAAAGCCACCATCTACCAATTAGAAATTTTCATTCTTTCTCACTGTAATCATGGCAGAACTAAGGCCTCTTACAAAGATACAATTGATTTCTTTGAGATCATATGTCAGTTTTTCCCTATCTAAATTAGTTAGAAATACATGGCTGGTGAAATAATCTCGTATTCTATTTAAATCTGTATCTATTCCATTTGAATTAAAATTGGAAAATTGTAGTTTATTTAAGTGTATGATCAGATTCATTGCGATATCGTTTAGAGAATACTTTCGATAAAAATATTCAGTAAGCAAATAAAGTTATAAATATCCATTGTGTCGATGATATCTACGAAGATAAAGAATTTAATTGAGCAGAGAGTTTTCACAAGCCAATCAGCTCAGTTACTGCAATTTCATCTTTTTACTTCTTTAAAAAACATTTTCTGAAATTCAGAATTTTCCTAGATTGAATTAATGGAGATTTGGAGAAATGGAAACTCATCGTTCCCCTTATTACATATGACAATATTTGGGATTAATTGTTTGGAAAATGATATAAAATTCTTACATTTTAAATTTTCTTCATGTAGTAGATTAAAAAAGCATCTATCATATAAAACTATACCAATTAAAAGCCAAAAATACTTTCAAATTTTAAATGGTTTGGGGGGGAGTGGGAGGAACTAAAACGATATATAAAGAAAAGCCTTCTGAAGTTTGTCGAATGATTTGTTCAAAATTTTGGAGACAACATTTAAATATATATCACTTAGTTTCTGAACTAAGAAACAAACTGTATTTCTATCTGTTCTTTAAATACTAGGATTCGATTGATAAATAGCATGTTTTATTAAATTAATCAACGATTTATTAAACATTAAATAAAACAACAATTAATCTAAATATTTTTAAATGAGTAGACTGTTTATTCTTTGGTTTCGAAACTGCAAAAATATTGAGAAGTTGCAATACAAGATTTGAACAAAAAGGAATTTTGTCAAAAATTTAGAACCTGAGAATATAGCATTTAAAGATGTAAAATGGCTTTAAATTTTATATTATTTATACATAAAAATGAATGTAATGAGTGTAGAAACAAAACTGAAGCGATTTTATATCGAAAATTATTCAAAAACTAAGAATATTTTCAAAAAAAGAGTGTTCTATAAATTCACCAAAAATTGTCTTTTCTATTGAATTGCACATTTAAAATTTTTCTTTTTACGGATAATTCGGTACTTTTTCGTTAGCCGGGTGCAATTGTCGACAATTGGGAACCAAACGCGAATTTAGGGTAAGAAATTTGGCGGAATTCTGCATTATTTGGCGATTTTTCGTTTGCGCCCGGCTAACGGAAAAGTACCGATAATTCTTTAAATCAAAATTTATAAATAAAATTATAAAAATGAGAAAAAACTAAAATCTGCTTTAATACATAGCCTTTACTGAATTAATAGTCTTAACTGTTTCCAGTGTAGGACTTACCTTAAAAATATTTTTATGTAGCAATTTTCTTAAATCAAAGTTTGAAAATTAAATTAATTTTAGTTAAGGCTAGGGGAAAAAAAACACTGAAGCTAATTTTTGTACAGAGCCATTAGTGACTTTTATTTATTTCTTTAGCTATAAAAGTTCATTTTATCAATCTTTTGTATTAAAGAACAGGTTTTTTTATTAAAATTTTTGTACTCCGAAATACATCATTTATAGCATTTAAAAAAAATTGTAATCCCTTCGTATTGCGTCAATTGCAATTATCAATACTTCTTGTGAAGACTTTAAATAATATTTTAATCATTTTCGTCAACACGCACTGCACTCTCTTCATTACATTTTCTAACACTCTGAGGTATTCATAATTTCCGTAGAATATTTTCATTAATCTGACATCGTTATTCGAACTTGTCACTGAATGCAACAATGAGACATATTAACATTATAACATAAAATAAAGTGACAGTTCATCAATGGCAAAGTATTGTACCGATTTAGTCAGTTTTTATTTCGGGTGGTGATGATCCCTAGATACGTCATTGGGGGTCCTCTGCTCCTAATCCCTTCCTTTTTTTTTCAGAAAAATCTCTAAAAAAAACTTCATAGTACATTCTCTTCGTTAACAAAACACTTTGGTTGACCTTAAAAACTTTGAAAAGTACAGGTTTCGATAATTTTCATTTCATATAAAAGCCCAAGACATCTAGAAACTTCATCATCACCATCCATAATCTCCACTCTTAATTTCCGAGTGAAAACACAAGAATAATATTTCATTTTACGTTTCCTATATGTGGGAAAACTTTCACAGAATTTCTCCCGTACCAACTACTTTCTTTCTTTCGCCACAGAATATCCCCGAACTTGGAATCTCTAGGATTCCCTGTCGGTTGAAAGGATATACGTGGGAGTCGTACCAACTACTGAACAGATTTATTTATTTATATTTCATATGAGTGTGCATGACTTCTAAATATTCCCCGGATGTTCGATTGTCCTTCTTCAGATCCCCCTCCAAAACACTTCTGAAAAATCTCAAAAAATCACTTTTTCGAACATCCTCTTTAGTAAATGCGCTTCCGCCAATTCATAAACAAGGAGATTTAGTTATGATCTTTCAGTCATAAACAGGAAATCTTATTCACTATTATCAACTGCTGCAATGATTAACCCTTAACTGGAGACGTGTGGTCTGTGAGACCGCTAGCGATGGATTTTCTGTCACCACTATTCTATTTTTAGCCGGTACCTTCCTGCTTTGTCACCTTCAATACACGTTCACTTTTTCAACCAATTTCAGCAGATGCTTTTTATAATAATTCAGTTATTTCTTCGAGCACCGTCTCTAAGACCGCATCTCCCTGTTAGTGTCCCAGTGATAAACAAGGCTTAGCAGATGGCACTAAAACTTGGGCCCAGAAATATCATCCAGTTTACTGATCCTCTTATGAAGCAGGGTTCCAGACACTTTTAAATGAAGCAGAAAGTGATTTTAGTGATAAGGATAATTGTACAGAAGAGTTTTTCGATGAAAGTTCGCATTCAACTAATTTTGATATGTATGTTCGAACATAATTAATTATTCTAGTGATAATAAATTTTGAAAAATTTATAAAATATATTAATATACCAAGATATATATATATATATATATATCTTGGTATATTAATATATTTTATAAATTTTTCAAAA
>JAPMOR010047129.1:0-39580 GCA_026543865.1 Argiope aurantia | reverse complement strand
AACCTATATGTTTAAAATGCCCTAGAAAACCGTGCTATGAAAGTCACACAAGCCGATAAAAAAAAATGTCAATTTTACATATTGTCATTTATTTTTATTTTTCATATAATTGTTGAATTTTACATTATGTTGTCTTCTATATACCTTCATATAATGTAAAAATAAATATGATTTAAAAATTAAAAGTAATTTTTTTTTCAAGAATATTATTTACTAGCCGCCTTTGGCGACCAGCCGGTTCGCCAGTATTACCGATCGCTACAATTTTCAATTAAATATTTAAGTAACTGGTCTAAGTAAGAAATTGAAATTAATATTAAGATTTTTTTAATAAAATCAAGCGTTTTATTTTATTTATCATCTTTATTGTTATTTATTAATTATTATTATTATTGAATGCGAGTATTGCAAACAGAATCGCTCGGTATTTAAGTCTTATGTTAACTACAAAATATTTTTCATAATTTATGTTTTATCTTCAAACAATAATTCAACAAAAATTTCTGAGATTCAGCATAAAATTCAGTTTTTAGTTTTGCTTTCAAAAGGATTGAAATGAAATCAATAATAATATTTTGTTCCTGCCTATAAATGTATTTCAAAAATTATGAATTCTTAATTTAATGCAGTAAGGTATCATATTCTGAGAAATATGAGAAATGTTATGGACACACCAAATTTTAAATAAATGAATGAATGTTTCTATTTTCCCCGATCAACTAAGACTTATTTATGAAGTTTTAAATGATAAAATTTAGAAAAACTCAACATCTTCATAATCTTAGGCCAATTAATCTTGAGAAATCTGCGCGCTGATTGGCGTATTTTCTTTGAAACGATCGATGGAAAAGCTAAAATTATCTTTTTTTTATTTAATAGTGATATTCAAATTTTCATAAATCAGTCAGTTTAAGTGATTGGAAATTAACTCTTAAAAGTCAGTAATTTAGTTGATTGGAAATTAACTCTATGACCACCATAAAATCTGCGCTTTCTCTTGTGGTGTATGCATTCTCCTTAATATCCGCTGGAATAAAACATCACATACAAAAGTACTACATAGAACAAACACATCAATAGTAAACATAGCATTTCAATAGTTGCCAAAAACAAAAGAGAGAAAAATGCAATTAATAAGCAGACGATATTTAGAAAGTACAGATATTTAGACTGGAAAATGAAATTATCTGAAATTAACCACACGCGCAGACGATATTTACAAAAGTAAAAATATTCAAATCTGAAAAGGAAAATATATGAGTTATTCCATCAATAAATGCCATAAGTTTGTTTATATCTTCATAGATCATAAAATAATTTTTCTTGAATTTATTTTTTAGAAAAAATAATATTTCATATTTGTTTCATTTCCTACAAACACGTGCCGAAAATTATATTTTTGCAAATTTCATTTCCAAAAAGATTTAATTTATTTTTAATTGGAGCTTTATATCAATTTGATGGCAACACTTTGAAAAAAGCTGATTTTTTCTCATGAATGCAAAACGTGCTTAATTTCAATTTTTATTTTTTACGAAAAAAATTATTGAAAAACATAGTTCAAATATTTATTTAAAAATTCATTAAAAATAGAAATTTAATTTTAAGATTAAATCATTAGTATCATTTAGAAGATAAATTTTTGATCTTTAACTTCATGTAAAAATCTTTTTGTGCGGTAATATTTTATGAAGTTATAGCAGAAACACGCCAAAATTTCGCTTAATTTTTAAATAAATAAAATTCTAGTTAAAAATTTGAAAAAATAACCCCCAGGTGCACATTCCCGGCCTCCAAGGTGTACACGTGCCAAATTTGGTAGCTGTAGGTTGAATGGTCAGGCCTGCAGACCCACAACATACACACACACACACATACATTGAGCTTTATTATAAGTATAGATTGTAACATGTAATTTGAGAAGAAATTGTATGGTCCAACGCATTTACTTTTTTCAATGATATTATATTTTGAAATTTTTTTTAAACATATCTATATATCAAGAAAAATATCTGCAAAATATATTGGCAGTTTTTCATGCTAATACATTCATTAGAAAATTTAATTTGAGTGTAAATGAAATGCGGTCTCGTATACCGCACTTCCCCAGTTAAGTTCTAAAATTTCACCTAAAGGTTTAATTTATTTTTATTACTTTTTTACGAAAGTTCATGTCATTTGAATACGTCATTCAATGTTGCCTTTCTCCACAATCCGTTTTGTGAAATATATTGCGAAATGAAACTTTGACTGAATTGTTTAGGATAACATGTTGATTGATTTCGCCAATTAATTTTCTCACTTTCCAAGTATAGCTAACCAGACAAAATGAGCTATGTTTAGTGTGAATGATAGACATAATATTTTATACTTGCATAAGTTGCATTGAATCAACTCATGGAGTGCCAAGAATTTTTACTTAAAAAGCAATAACAGTTCAAGATAATTAATGGTTTAATTGAATTGAAACACATTCAATATTCCTAGCTAGCAATCTAGTAAGCAATGATAATTAGTTCTGTTTTAATATTCTAATTCAACTGTTTTTAAACAGAAATTATAAGACAAAGTTATATTGTGAAAGGCTTTATTTAAATATTATGACTAATTACTAAATAACTAAGAAAATTTTCAGCAACTAATAGAAAAGACAAATTTATTACAGTGGAAATCAAATGTTAAAGAAAATTGCTTTTTTTTTTCCCTTGCTGAATGGAACTGCCACCTTCTTAAAGAAGAATAAATTTAAGCTGGATTGTTTTAGAAATATATTAATTCTATTAACGAACAGATTGATGAAATAGCTCCTTAAATCTTTTTCCTTTCATAAGCTCCAAATTTCCTTTTTCTTTTTTTCTTCTTCTTTAATTCAAACAGCTGAAGATATTCCAAAAAGAAATTCTTATTTACATTCCTTTGTGCTTTAATATAATAATTAAGACATTACATATACGAGGATTTCTATTAATTTTTTTTCCATTTAGTTGAAACCTATAAACGTACTTTAAAAGTTTTAAAAAGAATTTTAAATTATCTCGGGAAGTGATCTCATTAATTAAAAAGCATATTTGCTAACCTCGACTACACGTAAAATTACGATAATGGCTTTAATGGATGCAAAATTTTAAAAAATAACAAAGCTTATAAAAAAAGTGCAAATTGAAGTTTCCACTTTTCCTCGCTAGAATTGAAAAAAAAAAAACACAGCAATTATTTTTTAATGTTCTCGAAAAGATTTCTTTTTCTCTTTTAAAAATCGTTTGGTTGCGAAAGAAAAGAATTCCGAATAGTAGTTATTTTTAATTGTGTCTCAAAGATGACATTAAGTGTATTGTTTATTGAATTTATGATAACATCTGCCATGTTATCTGTTAGTTCAAGCATATGTTTTCAAGGAAGTTTAAATAAGAATAATAAATTTCGGAATTTATTGCTGTGTATAATGTTTTCCACATCTCTTTTTTCCACATCATGTTTTGAAACGTTCCAGATGGTGGGTTCTGGAAAGATTAAGCGATAATAGCATTCCGCTTTCATTAATAATTCATAAAAAAAATGAATAAAAAAATAAAAGATAAAACATTCTAGTAAGTTAAATTGTACATGGGGAAAAATACGAAGTACCGGGAAGAGTTTTTTTTTCATTTTGATGAAAAGTTAAATCAAATTTACCATAAAACAAAATAATATTTATGAATTGGTATATTATCTGTAATTTTGCTACATGATGTCAATATCATAAAAAACATTCCTTAAAACGCTCTTTAGAACTATAGGTGCTAAATTTGGAGCAGACGTACCTTGTAGGTAATAGGTGTCATTAAAAAAGAGTTTTACAAACTCCCTTTAAATGAGTAATTTCAATTCTGTTATTAATTTCAATTAAATATTTGATTAAATATCAATCAAAAACTTTTCCTTTAATAACCACGAATCTATTGCACATAGTTCTTACTAAAAGGTCAATTGTGCATTAAACTTCAATCAGCTGGAGTGGTCTCACCGAAACTTTCTTATACACTGTCTATTGAAAACAGAATTTTCAAGTAAAACTGTAAATCTTGGACAAGGCCGAACACGCCAAGAATGTTCAGATTTTTTGTCATTCTCACATTAAAATTGTGTGTTTCATAGTAGAGTAAAGAAAACATGTGTATTAATTGCATGATCAGATTTCAAATAAGATTTTCACACATTAAAGCTGTGTGTTTCGTAGTAGAGTAAAGAAAAACTGTACTTGAATATTAATTACACTCAAGTGGCGATAAATAGTTATGAATTATAGATTCTTGGCTTGAATCTAGGCTTTTTCATTGAATCTAGAGGGCAATATTTGGCGATAATGACTGGCATATAGTCAATACATAAGTATCAGATACAGGTTATAAATATTAGACGTCATTTTTCTGATCAACTGATGCCAAAATTTGAAATTTAACTGAATTTTTAGTCACAAAATCTCAAACTAAATTTTATCAATTCAAGTCCTGACATTTCCCAGTTATCGTGATTATATGTATGAGAAATTATAGACCGACAGACAATAAATAAAAAGGAATTTTCCAAAAATGCGTCTTTCAGACTAAGAAAGTTCTTATCTGTTAAAATCGAGATTCTTCAATATCTCGAGGTCGACTATAATATTTTCTTTTGTATACTTACTATACGATAAAAGCATAATAAACTTCAAATAATTTCAAAGGAACTAATGAAAATATTTATATTCATACAAGGGGTGTTCAAATGAAAAGGTACGAAACGACACTGTGTGTATAAATGAAGAATTTATTCCAAGTATACACCATAGGCCTGAGCACAACGATCCCATTGATTAACGAGTCGAAAGATTCCTTGTTCCCAGAATTCCTGTGGCCGTGACGAGACCCAGTCCTTCACAGCGTCCTTGAGTTCGTCGTCAGAATTGAAGCGCTTCTCTTTTAGATGTGTTTTCAGTAAATCAAAGGCATGAAAATCGCAGGGCGACATGTCCGGGCTGTAGGGCGGATGGTCAAGTTGCTCCCACGTGAACTTGGCCAGTTCCCTGTGTGTGACCCTGGAGACGTGTGGACTCGCGTTATCATGGAGCAGAACCACACCCTCCGTAAGTAGCCCCGGTCTTTTGTTCTTGATGAACCTGTGTAATCTTCGAAGTGTCTCACAGTACACACGTAGTTAATGCTTCTGTACTCGAGGAATTCAACAAATAGCGGACATTGGACAGCGAACTCAAGGACGCTGTGAAATAAGGATCTCCTCACGGCCACAGGAATTATGGGAACATGGAATCTTTCGGCTCGTTAATCAATGCGATCTTTGTGCTCATGCGTATGGTGTATACTTTGAATAAGGTTTTCATTTATGCCCACAGTTTCGTTTCCTACCTTTTCATTTGACCATCCCTTGTGCATGACCTCAAACTTTTTGGAATGAATTATTTTCTATAATAATAATAGCTAATAGCTGCTAATAGATGTTTAGCTGCTTAAAGAAAATTAATTTAATAAAAGAGCATAAAACTTTCTTCACATGCATCTAATGCTGCAATTTCAAAATAAGGAAAAAGAGTAATGGTAAAGTTTCTTTTCTTTTAAATGTGGTGAAACTTTTCTTTAAAAAATTAAATGAAGTGAAAAATTAAATCAAACAACATTTTATGCAATTAAAATAGCATGTTTAATAGTTACCATGTTTTAAAAATGCGTGTTTCATAGGTACTCCGAATTTCCAGTTTAAAAATCTCTGTTGTATATAAAAAAAATATGTAATGCGCAGAAACGTTTTTCTGACAATACTTCCCTGAATAACTAAAAATTATAAATTGAATGTTGCAATATAAATTTTTCTGAGTTATTTATGTCACGTAATACAACACAGAAAAAAAAATACTGATATTATCAATTTATTTCATATAAAGTCACAATCCTGAAATCCAAACAAACTGGATGGATTTCGTAAATATATTTCTATATGAAAATTCCTGATACCTAAATACCTCGTCCAAGGTTGTTTATTTTCCTCCACCTTACATTTTTGAAAACATTCTAAAAACCCTTACTTCCCTATAATTTCTCTAAATCAGAAGAATTCTCTTCAGACAAACGAGGTAAAATTACCTAGATTAAAAAAATTTTGCCAAATTATCTTTAAAGTAATTTAAAAATAGTGCTTGCAACCATTCGTGAACCCCTTATTATATTATAAAAGTTCTTAATGTTTTTATGTACCATAAAGGTGAAAATTTTAATTGACATTTTCATTAAATGGGCGTATTTGTTAGCAAAAATGCTTAAATGTACCATTAGTAATATTTTTCTTGATGGCCAAATGTATAAATATAAAACTAAGCTAATTATAAAATAAATTATACCTCTAATCAATGTTAATTTTAAAAAATGAGAGACTATACAATAAAAACGAAAAAAATTATATTTCGCTGAATTAACAATTAGAAATCCTGTTTTATTTAAAAAGCTACTAAGGAAATTATTTTTTCAATTACTATCATGCTATTTTTCAGGATTTAAGGATTTGCGATATATAATTATTCAAATCAAGTATTTTCCAATGTATGACTATAAAAGGCATCATTTAAAATGAAAGAAATTGCTTTTAAATTTTACGTAAAATTAAAAAGGACTTTTTTAATGTTTTAATAAGGACATTATATATAAAACAATAAATAAAGCTATCGAGAAGTCTTAAAGCATCTGAAAAGAGTTTAAAGTTTCCTTAAAAATATTGCAATTTTTAAGAAAATAGATAATAATGGTGTTTAATATACTTTGAAAAAAATTAAGTTTCAAAATTAACGCCGGAAAAAGGAATTTAGATGTTTTTAATATGCCATCTTTTATCATGTTATATGTTAGAGAAAATCCAGTTAAAAATACAAAAGCAAAGTATAAACGATTATTTTTACTAATGAATTTCAAAATTAAAAACAAATTATTCTTCAGGATATTAGGATAAAATATCGTCTGATATAGCTGCAATTCATTCAACTTCAGCAAACAGAAAATAAAATAAATAAATTCTACTCTTTTGGCAACAATACATTTTATAAAAAGGATTGAAAAAAAAAGAACTTTGATATAATCTACGTCAGCCTAGAAAATTTTCGAAAATAAAAACTTTTCTTAATAAACTAACATATCTTTTCTTTACAATAATTTGCATAAAATGAATAAAGATGAAAAATAAATAAGCATACACGCATTTTTGAGGATTAATGTTGAATATTTCTGATAAATTATCATGCTTCTTTGCAACTAATTCGTATCATTATCCTGAACAATTAAATTTTATTGAAGGAAGAAAGATGACAAGAATTATTTTCTTTTTAATTTAGTCATTTATTCATTGTAGCTTAATCTTTCGATTTCACTTTCGATTATTTTAATGATGTGATTTTTCAAAATGAAATTCTATCTAAATAATATTTTTAAATAATAATTATTCTTTAAAGTTAAAGTCATTTGGAGAATTCCTGCTGATTAACTTATTTCTTACATCTTTAGAAGCACAATGTGTGAAACGTTTTAAAATTTTTAAAGTGTATTAGTTTTGCTTTTCTTATTATTCCCAGATCCGGCTTTCAAATCTTAAACTTTAAATGAGGTAGGGGTTTTTTTTCAAATTTTTCGATACATTTTCGAAAAAGATTAATTTGAAACGAAAATATGAAACTAATTGATACAAAGAATTTGAAAGATTTCAATATATGTTTTTAAAAAATGCTAAAAAAATTAATTTAGATGGAACTGAAATAATTTCAATAACTGAATTTAGTCAGATTTAAAGATATTTCCTATTGTAGTAGATTTAAATTTAAATTAAAAATTTTTATGTTTTTTAAAGCATTTTACCGACATAAAATAAATTTAATTTTTAATCAGGTGCTAATAAATGTTGTATATAAATTATTTAGTTCAAAATTATACATGATGTTTTCTCAGACCATTGCCTGATATCTTATTTCTAAAACATTGAAATAGATATACAGTTTCAATTTAAAAATATTTTTTTGAAATAGATTATATTTTGTGTTTTTAAATAATTAGATGCACATTTGAACAAAAAAAATTGCACTGTTTTGTGCTTTTTGATTCACTAATATTTTAAACAAATAAAGCTAAACTCTTTGACCAAACCAGACCAATGTATGAAGCCTAGAATATTACTATTTTAGGAGATTTTAGATTGCACAAAGAAGATCATCAAACCAACGGACTCCCTTTCTTTGAGACGGGCACTGATTGGTCCTAAAAATGTTACTTTTATTTTTGCTTGATTTTAATGATTATTTGTTTCAATAAATACTATCAAACATATTTTAAATCAGAAGAAACTAAAGGTTTCATAGAGTGTCAGACTTTTGTAGTCTCCCAACAGTGATAATTTGGGAGATAATTTATCTTTGGGAATGATGGTTTGGGATTGATAATTTATCTTTGTTACAAAAATTCCGAAAGAAGTTATTTAAAATTAAATCTAAGTTAATCTTAAATTAAAGTTTAATCTTAAATTAAATCTAAGTTAAAGATACACGCTATTATTTTTATATTTTCTGCGAATCAAGCATAACAATTATTTTTATTAAAAAAATTCTGTTCTGGGGCAAATTAGTAAAAGATTTTCTTAAAAATTTATTACATTATAGTTTTTAATATAATTTTTGCAAATAATATGTGATAAAAATTTATTCATGAAATAAATTGATAATTAATTTATCGAGAGTTATTCTCGCAAATTCACTAAATCTTAATTTCTTTAGATTTTGAATCTCATAATAATCGTTTGCACAGTTTTTATTTTAGTAGTGATAAATATTGTTTATTAATTTCATATAATTTTTATTTAATATGTTAATAATTTTTTTTATTGCAATGTTTTTTCATAAAAACGTGAAATGCTGAATTTTTTCTTCTTTATGAGTTTTGTTTGTTCATATAGCTGAACAATAAGTTATCTAAAAAAATTAGTTTTAAAATTAATAATAACCAAATTACTATAAATAAATTTAAATAATTCGCAGTTTAAAATACCATATATAATTTACTCAAATATCGGAAAAGTTTTTAAACATAAGTAAAGGAATTTTAATTTAGATTAATTAAGTCAAATATTCGCTGGAACTGTTCGATTCTAAAAATACTAAATTTTTATTGAAATGTTAATTATTTTGTTTATCTATTTCTTACCATTTATATAATCACATTAATTCTCAACACAGATTTTTAAAAAAAAACAAATAATTCGTAAGAAAAGGTTTTTTGTTAAATTTTATACAGTTTAATTGTCACGTTTTAATAAAGATCATAAATGAAATATAAGATATAAATTATTTTGTGAAAATAGTATTAAACATTTCATATAAAAAATATAGTGAATAAATAATATTACCCATACAGGGGGTTTATCATATTATTTAATGTACTGTTTGCCAAACTCTATCGCTTTGAGAAACTAAAGCTTGAAAAATGTTAATAAACCGTCCGATGAGTGTTCGATGCCCAAAGTTCTTACAGGTCGATAAGGGTTAAAGACATTTTTCCACAAGAAAAAACGAAGAAACAAAGAAAAAAATAGACAGGACAAATACATAGCAGCACCTGTAGAAACACACAACAAAAGTAAATATAACACAGCAATATTGCTCAGAATGCAGCTAGAAGATCGTTTTACATTCGATACTCCAAAGAGAAAATTCATTTGACTGATTCGTTTCATCCGTTCGAGTTTATGTATATTATCCCACAGAGCACGTAATCTTCTAAAAGATCGGCGGATGTAGAATCCTGACTGAGATATCGTCATAAATCTTGCATTTTCTAGAACCATTATTCTTGTCGCCAAATTCATAACCAAGGACGATGATCATTGATCTAGCATCCATTCAGTACCCAATAAAAAAAATTATAACTTTATTCTTCACTATGATAGCAAGAAAGCAATACTGCAGATTCATAACAATAATAATAATATACAAAAGAAATAAAATTTTAAAAGTATTATTAGTTAGCTTTTTAATTTTTAAAATAAATGTTTTCTATAACTTAAATCCTAAGATATCTTTTTTTGAGGATAAGATGAATTGAAATCATAATAAATCAATTAAAAAATGTTCAATCCTTTTCTGAAGAAGCATCAATCATCTTCTATTTGTAAAATTATAGAAATTTTCATTTAATAATTTATGACCAATTGTAACTGTAAAACTTTTCACACCATCTCAATAAAAAGGTGATGTATTTTGAGATAAAATCAAGAATAATATTAAACCAACTCTTATTGTTGAAGTATTGTTTTTATATAGTTTTTATATGGTCAACATAATCGTTAAATTAATCCTCCAAGTAATTTTTTTCATTCATAACTGGCATCTATATCTTTTATTTTTCATGAAAACAATATACCGTGGAGAAAGATGGACCGATTTATGAACAATATTAAAACTTCAATATTCCCACTTGCTAGCTTTGGAAGCGATATGAAATAATGGCGATCTCACAATTTTTACAAGCAATTGTATTCTCTCCTTTATTCAAGAATTAATATTTATTTTTATTAATATAAATCCAAATAATAGTTTATATGTAAGAGAGCACACGTCAGGTTTTTTTTAATTAATTCTTAAGGTGTAAAAAAGTAAAGGAATGGATTTTCACGATACTTTCTCTCGCCTTCCTAATTAAATGTGTTATCTTCCTCCTTTCGCATGAAGTTTGTGAACCTTGGACAAAACTGTCAACATCATGAATACTCAGACCATACATGAGTATTTTGTACTTTGTAGTATATTAAAGAAAATTGAAAATGCATTTTGGATGTGTTTTTTTTTATATTTTGAAAGTTTTAATTGTTCTCTAAATCAGAGATAGGACTTAAATTGGTAAATTCTAATATTATTAACATTTATTGTATGATTTCAAAAATGGATATCAGCGAATGTAAGGAATTAAAAAAAATGAATGTTTGAGAAAATTGTTTGCATTCTGTTCCCGTTTGAGTCGTTTTCATTTCAATCATTTTCCTTATCTTCAATTCAAAATAATTTAACGTTTTTTTCGTATATATCAAATACAGTTCTAAAAAATTCCCCAACTTTAACATTAAATATTTTCTATAATATAAATTAGAAACATAATAATCAAATAAGTAATAACTGGTAATTTTTATCTCATTCGATTAGCATCAATATTTTTACAAAGAAAAATGTAAATAAATCTTAGAATCCATAGAATAAATTTACAGAAAAAGTAGACGAATTTAAAATTTCAGGACAGATATTTGAATGATTCTGATTCTTTAATAATGGATTTGATAATTTATGATTATTTAATTATGAATTTGTTTATTTATGATTATTTAATTATGAATTTGATTACTTAAGATTAATCAATTATGAATTTGTGTATTTGTGATTATTTAATTATAAATTTGTTCATTTATGATTATTTAATTATGAATTTGATTAATTATGATTATTTATTTATGAATTTGATTATTTATCATTATTTATTTATGAATTTGATTATTTATGATTATTTAATTATAAATTTGTTAATTTATGATTATTTAATTATGAATTTCATTATTTATGATTATTTATTTATGAATTTGATTATTTATTATTATTTAATTTTAATTTTTTTATGATTATTTAATTATGAAGTTGATTATTTATGATTATTTAATTATGAGTATCTGATTATTTAATTTTCTCATTATTTAATATACTAAATTTTGTTTAAACTATAAGAATTTTTGTTTAAACTATATGAATGTAAGCTTTAAATGTAAATAAAATAAATCTTATATATAAGTAATATGCATGAAAAATATTGTACAAATACGCGAAAAAGAACTGAAAAAAAGTTTGTTTGTTTAAAAAATTTTTGAATTCGATTATTTATGATTATTTAATTATGAGTATATGAATGATTTCAATTATTAAATTTTCTTACTATTTAATATGTAAAATTTTATTTAAACTAGTGGAATTTAAGCTTTAAATATAAATAAAATAAATCTTATACATAAATAATATGCATGAAAAATAATACACAAATATATGAAAAAGAATTGGAAAAAAAAAGTTTGTTTGTTTATAGCTGCTGAATAAAATATGTTACTTGTGCTTAATAAATCTCTAAAAGGAATTGCAAATGTTAGAAAGGTTGAAAAAATGATCTTCAACAGAAAATAAAAGATGCCATGTCACATTTTTCAAAGCAAAACAATGAATGTGAAGGAGGTTTTCTTCTTCACTTCACATCTCGCACACAAATCCTTTTCCGTACCATTACGTGATAATCACATAATCGTTTGGAGAGAATGGGGACGCACAAGGGAGGCAGAGAGACAGATGAAGGGGTGTAGAAATATATGTCATGGGAAATAATCTCAGCCGAATATGAAGCCATTGAAAGGACAGAATCTCAAGGCGTCACAACACATTAGAAGGGCGGAACTATTCCTTCCCACTCCTTCCCCACCCCTCGCCAGTGAAGATCCAATAAAGACGGCGGCGCAAACTTAATATCAAAGTGTCGTAAAGATCTCGAGTAATTGACTATCGTCACGTCGAAAAGCACCGCTATGTGCACCGCCTTTGTTGCCAGCAATCGTATAAGAACTACTCTAGTGGCCCCTTCCACCCCTCCAGTGTTGGTCAATGCGGACCATGGTGAATAAAAGCCTTGTAAATGCCTTATGTGACGGTAGTTTTTCGATTAAAAGAAGGTACCTGATGGTGTTGGGCAGTTTCGGAAAGAAAATTGCTTTGTGCTTTTTTTTTTTTTTAGTGAATTCCTATTCGGGGATGTCGGACAGGATGCATTAGAAGAATAAAAGATTTATAAAAGAAAAGACAACAATCCATTATCAGTTCGTGATGTTACAAGTTATCCTTTTAAATCAATGTTTAATCATTAGAAAATATATTTTGCGCTTGTGAATTCAATGTAAATAATTTATCCAAAATTGCAGAAAATTTAACAGATAGGAATATTGTAGGCTACAGGATTCTTTATTTTCATTCTCCTCGTTACTATTTATACTGAAGTATGATTAATAATATTTTTAATTTTAAAAATGGAATTTTCGGGGACAATACAGGGAGGAGGGGTATAAAGTCTCTCCCTGGTAACAAAATACAGGGTGGCCATGAAATAACTTTCCCTGTTTGGCGGCATCTACAGCTAAAATGAATGAACGAAATGGAAACACATTTCATATATAGACTATAAAAGGCGTGGAAAAATAGATTCCGTGGAAAAAGATTATTACCCAAAGTTTCCTATAGAAAAACTTTGGCGCTGCTCTCACGCACGAAAGAGAAAATTTGCATATTAAGGTGGATTATGTAAAATTCTTATTGCGTGCGTGATTACAGGGCCATACGTTCCTTATAAAAAGGAAAGAGCAACGACCTGTTAGCAGTTCGTTCTTGATTATTGATGTGCTTTTGACTGTTGTTCACGATTGATTGTCGATGTGTGCTTAATATGGGCCCTGAACCTATGGGTACCTGAAATCCACTAGTGGCGTTCCAAACCTGTATATCTTGAAACGGAACATAAGATGGACTATTATGAACATCGAAACTGACAGTTTACAGACAGTTTCCCTATCGGTAACTTTTGATTCAGAATTTTTTTTACTGCTGAATTCATCTTCCCATGCCTTTCACAATCTGTATATGAAATGTGGTTTCATTTCGCTCATTTGATTTAGCTGCAGATGCCACCAAACAGAGAAAGCTATTTCATAACCATCCTGTATTATTGCAAAGAATTTTTAAATATAATGCAACAAAACATTGATAATGGACTTGTCGAGTTCTTAATTTTTTTAATTCAACAGATGGCGCAACTAGTGCAGAAATAGTGATCAGATTTTGATTGTTATCAAAAGTGGCTACAATGAAAAAAAAATGTTCGCTGTGTTCGTTGGTTTCCATGAATTCAAATCGGGCACTAATGTTCAATGCAGCCTTAGCACTACATAAAGGACATAGTGTTTGCAACATTAATAAAAGGTATGGATATACTCAAACTAGGATTGCTGGTGTATTCCTCGTTGTGACAACCGAAATGTTTGGAAATACCGGAGGAAAATTGGAATATCTGCTTTATTTTCTTCAAGATATCAAGAATATTTATATTGAAATTTCTTGACTAAGGTAGTTTCGTGGATTCTTTGCACTATATCGAAGCAACCATAAACAAAATTGTAATAGTTTCACTATATACACACACAGACACACATATAATGTGTGTGTGTGTGTGAAACACATATTTTTGAAGCAGATGCAAGACTAAAGAAACAAAGCACTTTGAATTTTTTTGACTTCGCTTTTATTCCATCCCTGGTGGCATAATTTATGTACAACAAGCAAAGACGAGACTGGCGTCCTTTCACAAGCAATGCAAGAGAGATGGAAATATTTATCCCCACTGATAAATACTATATACTCAGACATAAATATATACTATGACATTCCTATAGGGATTTCTTTACACGTGTCGATTTAGGAATGGGGAATATAGGTATATATATAGGTATAGAATTTCCAAACATTGCAGATTTTTTCCCTTCAATTGGAGAGTGTGAAAATATGGATTTTAGCATTTTTACAGAGCTCGTGTAGCATTAATGAAATAAAAAAAGTCAGAATTGGATTAGGAAATAAAAGAATATTTTAGACATGTATATATATATATATATATATATATATATATATATTGTAATCATAGAAAGACTTTGTGATCCCCCTGCACTTTGGAAATAAAAGTGGTCGACGAATATCCAATAGGGAATTTTCTGCTACACAGACTTTAAAATAAAGAATTCAAAAAATTTTAATAGTTAGTTTTGCTTTTAAGTCTCGCTTTAAGAAGTATATTTTTTCATATAAATATGAATATATGTTATCCTTTCATACAAAAATTCCATTTTTATATCTTGTTACAATCACGTACATACAGACAGACAGAATCTATTTCTTTGAACTTAGGGATGCATAAGACATAAAGATTATTATTGACGATTACTATACTTTCTATTTATATTCTTCGTGTTTGAAAAAAGTAAAGCGAAATGTCTATTTTCGCGTGTGCCTTTTATACAAATATATAGTTTTTGACAAATCTTGACGAAATCTGACCATCAAATTCTTCAAATCAAAAGGAAGGTCGCTATCAACTTTTCAAAAATATAGATGTGAATTTATTTATTCAACAAAATTATGAGCTCTTAATTTTTGAAAAATAAAAATACTTTTGTGCAAAAAAAAATAAAAAAAAATCGAAAGTTATCGGGGTTGTTATCTAGTTTCAGTTGCGCTAAATTTTTAAATAATTCATATTAAAAATTTGATCTGAAGTGATAATTTCCATCTTTTAAAGTATATATTAGCCAAATCTCATTCTTTTTAGGCAAATGGTTTATCTATAGAGATTTAAAACATATACTTCCATAAAAAAATTCTAACTATTCCATAAAAAATCATTGTTAATAGAGATTATGCATAATTAGATACTTTAAAAATAAAGGTGCAAAACTTTAAATAAACATTTTGTAATTTTCTGATATATTCGATATATAACAAATTCGCCATGTGCCGTAGATTTTTCATGTTAGCAATTTTTTTAATGTTTAGAGGAATAAATAATATTCGGACTGTGATGAATTTTAAAAGAATAAATTTTTTTAAAATTTAAAAATTAACAAAATTCTCTGTTGTGAAACCGATTCTAGAAGACGATATCTAGTGAGTTTGTATCAAACTTCCATGTTTGCCGAAAGAACGCAGGCGATTCTGTAAAATAAATAATCTTTTGCTTCTAAAGAAGCAGAATTTATCGTGAAGCAGATGTTATTGAGGTTCGAATATCAGATATTACATTTTATCTTTTGGATGTTTAATTATCGTTTGAATAAATATGACCAGCAATTTTTTGTTGTTGTTCAAAGTTCTCTTGTTTAGAATTCGCTTCTTCAATTCAGCAGTTGTTTCAATCTTTTGAAAATGACTTCATAGAAAAAGATATTTTTAGATTCTCTTGATGATGGATTGTCGCAAAATAAATATATTTCGACCATGAAGAATCCGGTAATTGTTTGAAAGTATCAATTACTATAAAATGTATCACAAAACACGCTTTTGTTCTTTTATTAAAAAGCTAAAATTGATTCGTCGATATTTCGTGTATGAAGAATTGCGGTATTATTTCGAAAATAATTGATACCATAAGATTTATCTTAAAACATGCCTTTGGTCGTTAATTAAAATGCTGGTAATGATTTTATTAAAAATATGGTAGTCAAAACAATACCTTGAAAACATAAAGTGCAGATAGAAGTAAGGTAACATATAATTTTATCATGATCAAATTTTTATTTATTTTCTCTCTTACAATATTCATTGCGGCTCGGTTTGTTTTATGGTATTGTTTTTAGTACGGCATGCTTTTTTCAATTTTTTATAGTATTATTTTTGATAAAAATAGTTTTATATTTTAGTTTCCTAATAAAGATATCTTAAAAAATAAATTTACTGTTATTATTATTTTCTTCTTTTTAACTTCTGATATATTAAAAAATACTAGATAATTATAAAATTTATTTTTTAACTCTATATTAGATGTTACTTGTTCTGAATCAAATTAAACTAAAATTAATTGATAAACTGCAATTCTAAAACAATTAAACGTTACTTCAAAATGTTAACTAACTACTAATCGTAACGCCCTCTAGTAATGAGATGTAAAATCAGTTTCAAGAAGAAATTCAACTATGCTAAGTCGCTTACTTAGGATCATACCCTGTACTTGTAACAGAAAAAAGAAATATTTATGTATTAGCATCATCAACGAGGTGTCACTAATTCTCCTTTAAAGCAGGGAAAAAAATATAAATTTTATTTATTATTAAAAGATCCATCTCACTCCACTTTTTCACTAAAATCGTCTCCTCTAAAATAAGGCGATATTCTGCACTAAAATCAAATAAAAATGTAAAAACATTGCATTGTTATTAAAAACACACAACTGCTAAACAAACTTGATAATCTTGTTATACAGAATTTATTTTAAACTGATGAAAATTTCTATAAGAATCAAGCGAATTAAACGGGAAAAAAACAAATGTTGCCGGGCACAATACAGAATGACTTGATTTTTGAAACATAATGTTTTACATAGTAATTACGTTCCCAAACTTGCGTAATTTTTTCTTATTACTATGATAAATTTGCTTTCACAATAAAATATTGTTACGATTTTTTTAAGATTGCTTCTTAGTGTAGCAGGTCTTCTGATAAAGAAAATAATTCTACTGACAACTCTGATGAATGCTAAATGAATGCTGAGGACTTGACGACAAACTTGGTGACTTGATGAAGAATATAGTGGCTCTGGCGACAAAATCGAATATTCCAGAAACAACAAGAATCTTGACAATAACTCCATAGCGACACAAGTTATGTTTATCCTTCTAGGAGCTTTATGTTTTGTCTCAGTATTATAAATCCGCGAGACAGACTTAAAGACAGTTGATTCAGCAATTGAGATCAGTTCAAGCGAGTAGGGAATGTCAAACGATTGCAAAGATGTAAGTATTCGAGTGAAATCTTTATTTTTTGGGTTCTCTCAGAGCGTTTTGTGCTGTTACGGTTGTTTAACCCCTATTTATTGATTGTGTGCTATGTTTATTACAAGCACTGTTCTTACATTTCTCTGTACACTTTGGCTTTGTTTTATTACATAACTTTGTTACATTCATAGCACTGAATCTTTGATTTCAGAAGTTTTCACAACAAATATATTTTTTAAGCAAATTCAGGTTTCCATCTAAAATGTAAACACTCTATTATGCTCAGATGTATTATATTAACTATGACTAAATTAGCATTACGGTATGTTAATTATGATTATGTATAATTAACATAAGTATATTATTATGTTAATTATAATTAGCAAATATTAGCGAAATTCGTTTATGTTTTAAGTGAATAAAAAATGGTTGTTAATTAATTACCATTTTAAACAAATGCAATTTTACATTGTTCTGTATTAAATGATAAATTCAAAATTATTGTAATTGGAATCACTGCCTATAAATTGTACCTCCAATAAAGCCAAATTAATTATCGAAAGAATTCAGAAATTGTTAGCAAAACATTTGAGGTATTAAATACAAATACTAATTTCCTTTTATATAAATATTATGTACTTTAGACGACCAACAGGTTCATTGGGGATATTAGCTTATTGAATTTCAACAAAACCTCGTCTACATGATGGTCTTCATTCGTTCAGCAAAGTATATTCAAGTATCACATCATCGCATATATTAAACCGAGTTTTTTTAAGTAATTTATAACATTGTGTAAGTATATAGTGCGAATAATTTAATAACATTGTGTATAAGAGTGGAGTCAATTATTTATGAATATAGTCATTCCTAATAATATCAGATCACATGGAGGGACATCATATTTTTAATAAAAAACATAACTATCCTTTTCATCCAGCTTCTAACCTGTGCTCAGGTGTCGTCCTCGTCATCTGACTGCGATTCAAAATTACGTTGTTCGTCCTAAAATAGCCCTAGTGTTGCTTTAAAACGAAATGTTAATATAACTAAAACTAAAAAAAAAAAACTAACCTTCGATGTATTGTAATTCACTTTCTCGTTCCTTATATAAACTATGCAGGTTCATATGAAGCAAAACACTTCTTTCTTATTCTTCAGTAGTGGAAAAACCCAATAGATACTTAAATAACACAAATAAATACTTTATTAAACAATGAAAATGATTTAAATTTCATTGCAATATTGAATTTGTTGTAAAAATTAAGGTAAAAAATAAAAGCATTTTAGAAGAATTATTAAAATTCAAGAAAATTGTTAAATAGATGACGATGTCGAGTCCGCGTTATCACGGAAAGGGGGTGCAGTAGTTTCTGAGGTTAAAGATCCCTGAGCACTCGAAGGCAGAAGTCTGACTTCTAGCTCATATGAAGATGAAACTCACACATTCGCTTGCACAACCCCTTTTTACAGGGGGGGGGGGCACATTCACACAGATGAAGAACAACCCTGCCCGAACCGGGATTCGAACCCGAGACGCCCAGATCCTGGGAAGATACGCTACCCTTATGCAAGGACGCCGGCTGTTAAGTAGATGTCATCTGAAAAGCAGTTTTTGCATTGTAAATTGGTGAAAAAAAAACAGTTTTAAATGCTAATATTAATGCTCACAGAATATCCTTAAAATCTGAATAAATTTTTAATTCTGATTTATTTTTTTAATATTATTTGATGTTACCATTTCCATTTTCCACTAATAGGATAATACAAAATGTCAACATACAGATACACACTCATTCCTCTATATTATTAGTAGCAAAATAAACTTATGAATTTTGAGTAAATGAGTTTGTTTTTATTTTACAAAGAGATAGAGTGTTGCGACTATCTCTTACTAATGCACTTTCAATTCCGGAAAAGTATTGTTTTCAAATGTTTCAAAATAAGAGCATAATTATTTTGTACGAAATAAATCAGCACTCTTGAATTAGCGGGAAAATAAATCAGTCCAAGTTACAAAGTCTCATCAACGCAGAACTTCAAAATCTAACAATTCTTGAAATTTCACAGAGCCTCTAATAATCAAACTACGAGAATCCTCTGTGCGAGTACCCCTTACTCGAATCTCTAAAACTTCCGGTTCCTCGTATTAATTAAGAATTACTATTCCCTTCTACAAAGTAGAAAACTTTCCAGGACCACCCAGAAGATTTCTCAGAGTTCATATCTCTGTCCTTCCTTTCTAAACCAATTAGAAATCTATGAGGACAAAGGAATGGTTGATGGAGTTTTCTGTCACTCTAATTGCCATTCATATAGCTGAAATCTTTCAGATCGTTGAATAGTTAAAGGCTTGGAATCGCCAACTCAAATTATCAGGTGAATTAGGACGACTTTTAGAGATATGGCTTTTAGAAATTTACAGTTAAATCGATTATCATAGATGATATCGGAAAACGGCCATTTGGACACAACGGATCTTTCAAATTAAATTAAAATTTTCTGTTAGGCTTGTATTATATCGAAAGATATATGAGCTTTGCTGTTCTTAAAGCAAAAATCACTTATTCTTTCCAGCAATTGAATTATTGGTCAACTCTGCTGATGGCAGTATTGGTAAATATAGAGAGATAGTTTATATAAAGTCTGAGCTTCTCTAATTGCGACTTTTTAACGGATTTCACAAATGCAGAAATTTCAAGTATAAATTCATACACACTGATTAAAGCGAAAATACAGTCTTAATACAATTAAAAGACATTGTGAATATATATGATAAGTTACGCTTACCTTCTTAAATAGCTGGGCCAACTTTAAGACAGGAGAAAAAAAATATTGGCAGTTTTCCAGAGAGCAAAAATAATGAAATGCTAAATTAATCAAAAATAAACAAAAATTAAAAATGAACTAAAATTTAATATTAATTAAAAATAAATTAAAATTAAAATTGAATTAAAACTTAATATTAATTAAAAAATAAATTAAAGATAAATCAAACAAATTTTGCCTTTTCCCGTAAAACCAGAACAAATTATTCCACAAAATATATTCTTATACTATATAAAAATTCAAACTTTACTGCATCAATGATAACAATTTCATACATTGCAATTTTCCACTCTAACCAAAATTTCAGCTATTCAACTTTTTTGCACTTTTTATTATATTTTTAAAATTTAATAAACAAATGAACGTATGCAGACGATTTTGAAATAAGAAATTTATAAACGATTTATTGCAAGGCGACGATTAAACTTAAATGTACTTTGACTTATTTTTGATTTATTTTTTGTTTAATTTTTTAATAATATTCTTGACAGTATTTTTCAGTGACTATGGAAGACAATTTGTTCATTATTTGTAACAATGTTTTTTTGTTTTGTTTTTTGAAAAAAGCAAAAAAAAAATGGATAACTGTTTCCAGAATACATTAACAGAATTCTGGAAGAACAATAAAAGCTTAAAAGCAAACGAATACTTATACAAAAAAAAACTGATAGAGAGAAAATTAATTATTGACGTTTTTTTTAATCGTCTGTTTCATTTAATATTCTTATTTTAATTGAAAAATCTTTCAAATGATAATAGAATTTCGTGTATTATAATATTTTACACAAAAGAAGTTACACAAATAAATATTAAAAATATTGCTAAGGAAAGGTATTAAAAATATTGATAAGGAAAATATTTTAATTCAAAGTTAGTCAGATATGTCATCTATTTTATTTATATTTAATTTGGGGAACCTTATGACAGAGCGTTACAAATCATTTGAACACACTAATTAATCCATGTAAATAATGAATTTTTAGGCAAATAAATGATTTGAATAAAATTCCGTTTATGATATCACTTGTTATTTTATGAACATCTGTGTGATTATATTAAAAACAAACAAAGTGAAAACTTTTATGAAATGTTTACCTTTCGAATCATGCAACTAAATATTGCAGCACTGGTAAACATTCTTAACATTTCTTGTGGCTTAAGTTGTAGATCATCGAAACAAAAATCCGCTTCTCTCTAAATCACAGTTGTCTAAAAAATTTGACATTTTTTTATGCAAAATACTACTTAGATTTTAGACAACTTTATATCTTTTTTAATTTTCTTTTTTCTCTTTTTAATAATTTTTTCTCTTCATTTTTTATAAGATAATATTCGGGATTCTTTTTTTTAACTTTCGAAAATAATTATATTATTTGCATAAAAAATATTTAAAAAACATCTGTGAAACCAAAATATATCAGTTAAATGACAAAAGTTTTGCAAAAATTGGAATAAAGGGCGTTTGTTGGCAAATAAGAGATAGCAAAACTCTTCTAGTTTAGAGGTTTATGAAAGGATTTGTTTAAAATTTTGCAGATAGCTTATGATATACAGTTTCTAAAATAAAAATAAGCCGTATTTCTCTTTAAATATTAGGATTTGAGAGATAAGCAATACGAATTTTTCATTTTTTTTTTACATTGAGAAGCACTAAAATAACTATAAAATATTTCTAAAGGAGTTGATTGCTTGACCTCTAGTTCAAGATAGCTCTAGATAGTTCAAGATAGCTCTCTAGTTCAATGTAGAACGTATTGAGAAATTATTATTTCTTAATTTGAACAAAAAAAATATGCGTTAGATTTTAATTTATGAAGTAAGAAAATTCCCTCAATGCTTAAAATCTGAGAAAAAAAAGCATCTACATATGTAAACTAGCATTAAAATACATGTAAAAATAGAACTAAAAACAAAGTTCTAACTATTTTATAAGAAACATGTTTTAAGAATTTTAAATTTAAAAAAAGGTTCATAATTGCGAAAAAATTGACTTTAAAACTTCTTGCCTTAAATGTATGGCTGGATTGAAAATGATTTTAAGTAGATTCAAATCTCTAGTCATAAATATGATTCGGTGAAAATGTTTTTAAAAGTAATGCGTTTGTCTTTTCTTTGAATTTTATTCTATCAGATGTTCGACTCTATTATGAGTAATAATTTTTATTTCTATAAGCTTGCAAAAAATTCCAGCCTTAAAAAATAATTAGACATAAAACATCTGAAATTTGGAATATTTTAAACATTAATTGATTATAAAATAAAATAAAATATCAAATATTTGTTTTTGTTTAATCATAGGATAAAGCAATCAAAAATCTACACTTATGAAAGTGTGTGTGTTCGGTGCTAAACCAAACAGAACTTGAGGTTTAAAGACAACCTCAAATAATAATAATTAGGGTTTTAATTAATTAAAACTTCAGTGAAAGTTTGAAGTTTTTTTCTCTTTAATAATATTACAGCTTGAAAACAATTTTTATATCATCTTCAATTCCAATTTTACCAATTACCTTGCTATGCAATTTGTTCATAATTTTAGAAAATTTCATTTTTTTAAATACTTTTTTCACTAATTAGTGTATTTAATTGGATGATTTACTTTCCTTCTTGAAAGAAAGAAAATTCGCTAATTATTATAATAAACTTCAATAAAATTTTTAAAAATTAAATTAATTACCGCAAAAGCAAATAACAATTTTAAATATATTGCCCAGATATTAAATTTTAAATCGTATTATTATGGTAGGAGAGTCGATTCTATTAAGAAGGCCTCATGTACACGATAAATAGAAAAGGTGCAAGGATATTAAAATATCACGGCTTCATTATTTGATACAGTCTTAATGTTTTAAAATATTTTTGAGTGTATTATAACTATGAAATAATAAATAAAATATTAATACAAGATTAAACCCAATCAATACACTCAGAAAACCAGCTGGTAGTCAAAGAACGATTAATATTATATAAAGGCTATTGTATGAAAAAAGAATTGTATTTAAAACTTATTTTGAGAATTTTATGAAAATTTAAAAAAAAAATAATATTTGAAAAGTAGAATATAAAAACGACAAAATACATTCTATTTTGAAAAATGTTTTGCATTGTTAGACTTCTCTCTGTTTCCAAACCCCTTTTATATCTAAAAGAATAAGCACAAAAAGTATTGTTTGGGCTTCTTATTCACCCAACTATCGTCTGCATCGATCAGCAAAGGGGAGTGGGGACCAAGAAATGTTCTTATACGGTTCCAGACAATAAAAGGGTGCACAGAGTGGTGCTTCCCAACGTGACGATAGTCAATTGCTCGGCTCTTTACGAGTCGTCGGTATTAAGTTTGGGCGGTCGTCTTTATTAGGTCTTCGCTGGATATGAAAGGATGGGGATAGGGGTGGTCGGACCTTTTCTCCACCCCTCTAATGTCTGGCAATGCCTCAAGATTTAGACCCTTCAATGGCTTCGTATTCGTCAGAAATTATTAGCTATGGCATATATCTCTTCTGGCTTTTCGTTCCACCTATCCCCCCACCATTTCCTGTGATACTGCGATGATTAATATCGCAGTAGCCAAGTATAAATGTAACTCGTTCTTTTTAGTATCAAAATGTTATGAGTAAATAAAAACTATGTTTCATCCAAACATCTTGCTAACAGAATATTGATTCCTTGATAAAATTTTCATTTTTATTGCCCGCCTTGTTAGCCAAGTATATCCTTTTTCCTGGTGATTATAGAAGAAACTATCCAGATATATGAGACCGCAACGATTATACCATTCACAGGAACGAAATAAAATTTTGGTTCAAAGTATTTTGAAGTATGCTTTCAAGAAACATAAAAAACAACAGTTAAACTCAAACAATTACGGTTAAAGTGACAAAATTTCTAAATGGCAGAACCAACTTTTCTATTATTGGACAGACTAAAAAGAAAAGAAAAACAATTGGAGTGTGCCTAACACCGACGTGAAGTTCAACAAATTCCTTCAACCATGGCACTTTCTTTGGTTCTAGGCACCATCTGCCGCATGCAAAGTGTCATCGTGGTTGCAGTAGGTCAAGTAGAAAATTTGTGAAATAGAATAAAAGGTTTTTTTCTGTTGTTTCTCTGCTGCTATTGGTCATTTTCTCTTTTCTTCTTAGTCTGTCCAGCTTTGGGGGTTTTCGTGCTGTAGGTACCGTTCAAAGGCTACTTAATGTTTTTTGCTATGAAAAATAAACCCCAATAAAAAAATTGGTGTTGCCAATTGAAAATTTTCACATTTTGCCACTTTAACCGTAACTGTTAGAACTTGACTGTCGTTTTTTATATGATTCTTGAGCGCATACCTCAAAATACCTTAAACCAAAATTTATTCATTTCTTGTGAACAGTATGATAGTGACGTTCTCATATATCGGAATAGTTTTTTTTTATAATCATCATGTATGAAATTCATAAATACTAAAACATTTACCACTGCTTTTAGATCGATTGAAACATATGAGTTTAGCGTCAATTCAAATTTCTGTGAAAGTGTGTTAACTTTCTATGTAAATGATTTTAAAATAAAGCATTAAAAATTGCATTGTCATTTTGAAAATGGCAACGCCATCTTTTTTTTATTATAAGAATGTGATCTCTATAGCAAAAAACAATAAATAGCATTGGAACGGCATCTGTTGCACGAATATCACCAGATTTAGACAGGCTCAGAAAAAAATAGACCAAAAACAGCAGAGAAACAATAGAAAGAAAAATTTTATTGTCTTTCTCAAATTTTTTACTTGACTTACTTCAATAATGATGACACTTTGCATGCGACAGATGGTGCCTAGAACCAAAGGAAGTGCTTAGAATTAAATGTTAGCTCAATACGAAATTTGATACAGTAATTTCAAGAAACCAGAAGGTGTGGCTTCCTAAAAACATTCTCGCATATTCTCTTATAAAAATATCATGCAAGAAAACTCCACACACGGCACTGACGTACAATAGTTATAAAATATTAACTTCTTCGCTAGAATTTAGTATTTTTACTGAATCCATCGTGTCATCCTTGGCGAGTTATT
The DNA here is from genome assembly GCA_026543865.1 of Argiope aurantia. Taxonomy (NCBI): domain Eukaryota; kingdom Metazoa; phylum Arthropoda; class Arachnida; order Araneae; family Araneidae; genus Argiope; species Argiope aurantia. The sequence continues at coordinate 14,103 of JAPMOR010047129.1, read as the reverse complement.
TGGCGATTAATCTCTGACATGCGTTAATGGTATCCTAAAATCGAATTTGTGTTTTAGACACGTTTACTCTACTGGTGGAAATAAACAAATTGCACTTGCAGTCATAAAATCCCATACCAAATTCGATACATTTCAGTCATTGCGTTTTTAATTTATCACGTTTACGTGTTTCCGAAAGTACAGAGGGACAGACAGTCAACTCGTTATTGGATTTGGGCAAAAAATTTGAAGGATGTTTACATTATACATGTTAAATATGTGTACCGAATTTTACGTATCTAACTTTCTTCGTTTCGTAACTATCGTGTTAACTTCTTATTCTTATAATTTATCTTATGTTATTCGAAATTATGTAACTTATATGTGTAACTTTTAATCAAATAGCCAGACCGATGGACTTCCTCTGAAAATGTTTTATTCAAAATTTGATAGAAATATACAAGTTTGGCGTGAAAACCGTATACCAAATGTCACCGTTCAGCTCAAACCGTTTTTGAGTTATCTTTGCCACAGGCAGACAGATGTACATTTTCCAAAAATGCCTTTTTCAAATTCAGAGAGACCTAAAACTTAGAGATTAGTCAAAATCTCGAGTTTGAATTTTTTGACGATTACTATACTTTGAAAAATGCTCCAAGATGTCTGTGTCATTAGATTTACTCTATATATCGATATTACACTTAGAAAGGAATGTAAGAATAATAATTTCCGTCCAGGTTCCCATTCATGACGTAATTAAATCCAAGAAAATATGCTTGATAATTACGCCTAACAACAATTTTTATAAATATCAAATACTCCATAATTTTTTTAATTAATGCAAAAGATGTTTTTATAAATTTATGAATTTTTTCACTTTTCTTTAGGCTTTCAGATTCTTAGTGAAACACAGATTTATAATTATTCTATCTCGCATTCAAGCTATTTCTAAATTAAAAAAAATAATAAACACCTCCGAATTTAATGTTTTCTTTTTTCCGTTTTAATTCCCCTGTAAAAATTTATTTGCAAAAATTTATTTTATGATCAACTTTTTTTTTATTATTGTGAGTCACATAAAACCATTATCATAAATTTACATGGCGTAGAGCCACCCGTAAAAAAGGAACTTTAATAATAAATTTTGTTTTCCTTAGCTATTCTACTACTTCAGCAATTTGAAGTGCATTCTGAGATTTATAAGGTTAACTAAAAAAGTTTAAATACGAGTTCAGATACACATGTTAATAAATTATTTTGATTAAATAACAATAATCTTGCACAAAAGAATGTTATATTTTCGTTTCTTTATGCAATATATTTTCGCACATAAAAACTTAATTAAATTCCAAAATATAAAGAAAACAATATTAATGAAGGTGATTTCTTACATCTGTTCATTAATGGAGAAAGGCTATTTGGGAAATAATTACTTCGAAAAAAATCTGTTATTATATCAGCAAACAAAATATTTTAAAAAATCCTCTGGGGTTTTTTTTATTTTTATTTTAGATTTGATTAGTTTAAAAAGTCCAAGGTCTTTTTTGGTTTTAGAACGAAACTAAAATTCAAGCTGTAGATTATTGTTTTATCTTTAATGTTGTAAAGTAATTATGTCTAAATTTAAAAATAAAATTTCAGCAAATTGCTCTAATGATGGATTTTTAATCACATCATTCCATATTTTATCTCCATTTCAATTCATTGTAGCAACTTATTTTAGTCTTGGAAATTTATTTCAGTTTATTTCAAAAAAATTTAGCAATAAATAAATAAAATGTTCTATAAGAATCAGCTTTCTTAATCAATTAATAAAAAAAAATTTGTTGAATTTAGTTCATTGTTATAAAATGTTTATCTGGCTTATTTAAATTATGTTATAAATGTGAAATAAAATTATATACATAGGTAGAAAAATTAGTTTTTTTTAATAAAAAAAAGCTGGATTTTGTTCGTTTCCTCAAATTGTTTGCCTGGCTTATTCAAAATTATGTTATAAATATGAAATAAAATTATGCATACATGTGGAAAACATCCCTTTTTTAATAAAAAAAAATAAATAGTTAGTTTTAAAATAACAAGTTTACCAAGTACATATTGGATTTATTTAAAATTGTGCATAAATACAGGATATAATTATACATATATGTAGAAGAATTAACTTTATAAATGAAAAATTAGCTGAATTTTGTTCCATTCGCGAAACGTTTACTGGGCTTTCTAAAATTATGTATTGTCTTATGAATCTATAATATTGCTTCCATGCTCTAGTAGTCTCATACAAAAACCAAGTATAAAATAAAAAAATAAATTTCAAAACTATTGAAAATAGGTGAAACGTTTAAATAACATTCCCCAAAATAGCTATTTAATATTCAAAGCCATTTTTTAATTTCAATAAATAATGAGAAAATACATTTCACTGATAAATGTATTTTTGATTATTAGAAGTATTCTATAAAGAAAAATTATCAAATTATCAAGACAATCAAATTATCAATGTCTGCTTAAATTAAATTAATAATTTTGGTAAAATAAATAGCCTTTCAAGATTTATTTTCAGCCATCATTATTAAACATTTTCATTTAAAAAAATTATCGTTTGCAAATTTGTTAAAAGCTTACTTAAATCAATTTAGTTTTTATGGTAAAAATATGATTTTTTATATTCAACAAATATTTATTTTCTCTATCATAAATTGTTTCAATTTAGTTTTATTCTTTCCAAGCATTACAGTTACCTTCATGCTTTTAAAAACTTGATTTTTTTTTTTTTTTTTTTGAAACGAGCTAAACTGCTAAAATATGTCACAATAATAAAATATATGAGGAATTGTTAAAAAAAAAAAGGGTTGGAAGATTAAAATTGAATTAAAAATAAAAAATATTTTATATAGCGTGTTTGTTGGGGTTTTTTTTAGTTTAGATAGTAATTTTAAAAAAATCATTTATCCTATTTTTTTGTAATCTCATCTACTTTTTGTTATGTATTTATTCAAGATTAAAAGTAATGATATTTACTACCATTAATATTAGTGTATTTGCATTCTTTCTCGCATTAAAGGATATAAAAAAACAATTGAGATCTCGGAACAAAACAGTTCTGCTTTCAAATATTTTCATTTCATTTTCATTTGTGTATTTAATTAACAATAAAAAATATGCAGTGTACATATGAAACTTAAAGTATAATTAAAAAGTATATTTGCTAAGCTCAAATAAAACCCTCTGAGACGTATTTCCTTGCAGTTCTTATTTTGAAATAATTCAGTCTTAATTAATAAAACAGATTACTATAGATTTTTAAAAATTTTGAACATTTAAAACTTACATCTCTAGAATCGTTTTTGTATTTCCTGAATCTATATTTACTTTTATTTTTTTAAACAGAAACAGTTGTTATCTACTTCTTAAACCAATGGGCAAACACAGTAACTTTCTTGAAATGAAATAGTGATACATATTTCTATTGAAGGGCTTGCATTTTTATTGAATTATTATTAAAGCATTTCCATTATAAAAACATTTGATTCTTTCCTATATTTTCATAAATTGAGATTACAAAAGTCTATCAAATATAATTATTAATAACTTTTTTTAGTTTAAAGTTTTGCTATTTTGTCCTGAACTAGGTTTACGAATAAAAAGTGAAAATGAAGTAATTAAAAATAAAAAGGATAAAATAGGAGCAGTTTGGGAAAATTTCCAAAAATAAGTAAGGTGTATGTGGTGTTGCTAGAAACCATACATTAAAAAAGGAAATTTGAGGCAATAGAAGAGGATTTTTTTTTAATATTTTAACCGTTAAACTGTTTTAAAATATGAGAGCAATTTTTGGGACCTTAAAAAAGGCAAGAATGGAGAACTAAATTCATTAAAATTAAAGTAACATATGAAAGATAACAAGGCTTAAGCGAATAAATTACTACAAATTGATGAGTCATTAGATGGTTGTGGCATTTAATAAGTATCGCATTTCAGATAAATTACTACTAATTGACGTCGCACGAATCTGTCATCTAGTCTGTTGTGGCATTTAATAACGATCACATTTAAGATAAATCACTTCTAAGTAGTGAGGCCCGGATCTGCCTTCTTGTCGGTTGTTACATTTAATAACGATCACATTTTACATAAATTACTACTAAATGATGAGGTCCAGATCTGCCATCTAGTCGGTTGTGGCATTCAATTACGATCACATTTCAGATAAATTACTGCTAAATGAAGAGGCCCATATCTGCCATCTAGTCAGTTGTGGCATTTAATAACGAATCACATTTCAGATAAATTAATACAAAGTGATGAGGTCCGGATCTGTCATCTAGTTGTTTTTAGATGTACAAAAAAACTTTAGAAGTATCGTTTTATATGCAAATAAACTACATCTGAATTTATCCAAGAAAATATAAAAATATAATATATATATGTAAATTTTGAAACAATTTTAAAAAGACTCAGTTTCTGTAATCATATAAACTAAAATTATAAATTTAGCAATTATGAATATTTTCAAGTTTTTGTTTGTTTGTTTATTTGTTTAAAATCCTGTTGTTTTGTCCTGAATGAGGTCTAGAATTAATAAGTAAAAATGAAATCATTGAAAGGGAAAAAGATAAAATACAAACATTCAAAATTCGCAAAGTTGCAATCTTTCATCCTGTACTCTACAGTTATATTCACTTATGTTCTTGAAAATAACATAACTTTGATCATGCATTTCTTTTTATTGATCAAACTATACTTAATAATTTATTATGTGATAAAAAATACATTATATTTAATAACAACTGAATTTAAGTTTATTCTATTCTATCCATTGAAAAAGTAAAATTTTAATATTTCACGAATTTTAGTTTTAAAAAGTAAAATCATTGCATAATAATTTATATTATCAGCTCGTTTGTTTGTCTATATCATCATTTTCATCCTAAAGAAAACTTCTAAAATTAACTCAAATTTTCTCATCAAGTAAATATATGAATTTAATTGGAAACATTTACTTTAATTTGCAAAAAAAAAAAATCTGTAAAAGAATATGCATTGCTAGAAACCATATATAAAAATGGGAATTTTGGGACAAAAAAAATAGGAATTTTTTTATATTTGAACCATTAAACTGTTTTAAAATACGAGAGCCATTTTTTAGAATTCCGATGAGGTCTTAAAGACACAAAAATGGTAAACAAAATGTATTTATTACTAAGAAGTAAGTACAAACATGATTATTTTTCGACATAAACGCCATAGAATTCAGATATTTGTCATATAAATGAACCAATTGTTCGATCCCCTTTTCGAATAATGTTGCCGCAGGTGATGGATCTTATCGCGTTTTTGAAACTCCTCATCAACTTGTAATTTCATTGAGTTTTCTTTTAAGAAAGAACATGCAGCGACCATGTGATGGATTTCTCTATGGTCACAATTTAAAGGAATTTCGATATGCTGGTCGATGCCTGCTTTTCCAAATTCTTACGTTTTTTTAGAAAATGCAATCCCCTCCTTGAACAAAAATCTTTTGTAAGTGGCAACAGTCCAGTTTTGAGCCCTTGTCTTTTTTCATTAAAGAAATGCGGCTTAAAGTCGAATAATTTTCATCTTTTCTTTGTATTCAGAAACTGACTAGTTGTCCAAAACATGAGAGGCTTTACCCGAAAAAGGTACGTTAAATCTGATACACCGATATTACAAATGGTTGAATCCTTACAGCGATTATTGTAGAAAATTAACTATGATTGTATATAATATTTGATAACAAATTCATTTCAGTATTATTGTTATTCTATTACTATCTTTCTAGCGATAAAACGTGGTTAAAACAACGCTGAAAAATGTAAACAAGATATTCAAACATGCAAACACAGTTAGGAGTAAACTACTCCTCTCTTGAAGTCAAGTAATAAATAAAACTTGAGACTTTACAGATAGTTTAAAGGTCCACTGTTTACGTTTTCCATCTGTCAAAGTGGGCGTGGCATGTCATTTTAAGGTCTGTTTACATTCATTTAAAATTAGTTTTAACTTACTTCTAATATGAGCACAAGCAAGAGACTTGTATCGTTGGAAAGATATTGAAATAGAAATTTCAAATATAATTTTTTTAAATCGATTTTTTAAAGTATATAGGGTATTGATTCTCCTTTAAAAAACCTTTGATTTTGAAAAAATAGACTGTCATACTAAAGCTTTAAAAAAAAGTTACTTCATTTAAAATTTCGTTAGATAGCTTTAGACCTGGAATTCCCAAACTTTTAAATATTGTTACCAATTTTGTAGAAATCGAATCTTTAGCAACCCACTTCATCTTCAATAACAGGATTTTTCTAAACTGATTACCGGCTACTTCGACCCGCCCGAAGGTATATGAAAAAAATCTCCATGACCTAACTGCCGCAACAGCAACATTGGTGGAAACTGTGGTTGAGTTCTAAGGGCCATCACCGGCCAAAGTACAACCCTTCCCTTGAGAAGTACGTCCCATCATCTACCCAGAAGTACGTCCCATACCTCTACCTTTTTCTGTACTCACTTGGGTAACGAGAACCATTCATCATACGGGAAGCTCTTCGTCCTCAATTACGAGGTACCTCGCCCCTGTGGGAGTGGATTTTTCGAAAACGAACATCATACCTTCTTCCAAAAAAAAAAATGGCAAGGACCGAAAAGAAGCGTTTGTGAAGCCAAAAACATTTATGATTCGATGTAAAAAAATATTAATAAATAAATTCTAGTATGTAATCTGTTGTAATCTAGTATGTAATTTTAATTCCCCATCAAAACATTTTGAAAATTGTGGAAAAATCCATACACTTTGAAGATTTTGTTGCGCCCCGCCAAAAATTGATTAAAAAACCTTTTAACCCTTAAACCCTTTGTCCCGGACGAATATCTGGTAGAATTTTAAAACTGCAGAATTTCACTTTATCAAAGCAGGTAATAATTGCACAATTCCAGAAGTTATGATATATATTTTTTGATGGTGAATACATTTGTAGAGAGGAAGTTAATGATTTTGAAATAAAATAGAATTTTTATTTATCAAATTTATATCACAAAGGATATCTCTTGCCCGTAGAATCGGATACATAAGACAAACAGCTAAATTAATTGCAACAGCATCAATTTTACCACTTGGACGATTATTTTAGCATTATAAGATTTTGTTTGAATTATCCAAGTCTTTAAAACGAAATGCCCAAATCAAAACACAACTTCTCACATGCTAGATATTCGCAAAAGTTGCTTAAGATATATAGATAAATAAAAAGATATGTAAATATATAAAAAATATTGATGATACATTAGGCTAGGTTTCAATTGATAATCAAACTTAACCTAATGTACCCTAAACTGATTTTGTTGTATTCGATACAAACTAATACTGATATTTGAATGTACCTGATACAGACACTAACAATTCTTTTTCCACCAGAAGGAAATTGCGTAATTATTATACATTAGTTCCCGCGATGATCAATCTACGCCGAGCCCGGTAGCAGGTGCTGATATTTCAAATTGTGATTTCGCTTCTTCAAAAGAGGTACTGATAACGATGTGCCGGTGATTTTGGTTTTGACAGTGATTGACGAATGGATGAGAAGAGGGAAAGATTCATTTGTTTAACTGTTAGATGAGGAAACGGGGATTCTTCGGTAGCATATGCATTGTTGTATGATCCATAGGGCAGCAATGCCTGAAGTTGGAATATGTATCGTTGAAAGCAGCACGCTTGCTTCTTGCGTCACTGAAACGAGGGAATGAATTAGAATATATCGACATAATATTTTGTATCAGAGTGATTGATATAATATCATCCGGTCAAAAATTATCAGTCAGTAGCAAGGGAATCCAGAAATTGGTATCAAGTGATCACGTGATATTCATAGTCTGTATAATTATAGGTAACTGACACTTTTACTTATCTCAAATAAAGTGCCAAGTTGATACAGTATCACTTGACCTTATATCAGACACACGTAAAATATTCATTTCTCAAACAGAACATGGAATAGAAAATGCAAAAGGGGGGTCTTCAATAGGATCTTTATTTTTCAATGAATCAAGGAAAGGAAAACAATACACCAGATAAAAGTTTCAGCACAAATCTAATAAAGTATAAATTTTAAATTCCACAACAGCGCATACGTATGAATAGTACCATTACAAGTTGTGCGTAGGGTAGGTAATACCATCATGTTAAGTATTAACAAATACCATCAGGTATCAGCATATTAACAAAAAAAACTTTTGAATTATTTAGAGTAAATGTCCTAAAGAACTTGCGATCTTAAGGCTCCGCATATTATTATGCATGGAATTAGATTGCTATTTTATTGTTAATACGCATTCCAATAATTGTGTATTATATATTTTGTTCTCCTTTTTTTATATTTAACCTTTTCTCCGTTTTTAAGTAGTCTTTTAACCAGATATGAAAAAAATCTACTAATTTAGGTAAGGTCTGAATGTTTACAATAAACCTTTTTTTTTCCGGTCTGAAAAATGGATTTTTATTCTTTAAGATTTTTTTGTTTGTTTTGTTATCATTAGAATGAGATTCCCCCCAAAATATTTCGTTGAATAGAAAGGCCAAAATACTTATCTGATACAATGAGATGCTCTTCAATTAATAACACACAGCCGTTCTAAAAAATTGAGTAATTTTGTTTACATTATCTTTTTCTTTTAAGTGGAAATATAAGCTTTTTGAATAATTTACTTTTTAAAATATGCAATAATAAGTTCCAGTGCCGCCCCCTACTTGTTTATTATTTTCTTTTAATTCGAATGTTCAGTGAATAATGTAATAATTACATCCACTATTGTTTTAGAAGAAAATGTCCACTTCCTTTTTTTTTAAATCTTTTTATAATTATATTTAATAAACTATACACGATAATTAGGCCAAACGAAATTATTTCTTTTTTTACTTTTCCCCATTTATGTCATATAAATATTTAAAAAAAAGAGCCAAAAAGAAGGCATAAAATTAATACATCCACTTTTATTGCCAGGTTTCGAAACCCAAATAGGAAAAAAAAAATTATCGTTTAGAATTAGTTATTTTTTTATCAAAAGATTTTCTGAAAGCAATAGAAAAATAAAACTTTCCAAGAACAGTGGACATTAATTCTTTCTTTATTTTTAATTTCGCACAACAACAGTAGAATTACGCTTTGTCAATATTTATTTTAATTATCATTCTTATAATCCCTCCATTAAAACAATTATTACGAAAATTACCATGAAAAATGCTATTTTATTGTTATGAAGATCTCTTCAATATGGCTATTTCTTTTAATTTCAACTTTCAAATGAAAATGAATTGTTTGATAAAGATTTATTCCAAGTTTTGATAATGTGTTAAATACATTAAAATGGTTCAAATAGGTTCTAATTGGATTTTTAAAAACGTTTTTTTTTCATACATAAAAAAGAAAAGAAATTCTTTAGAGAAAGAAATACATTATGAATTAATTTTTGCTCACTAATAAAAAAAAATTCTGAATAAACTATAATAAATAATTTTGTTAGTAAAAAAATATTTCTGAAAAAACCCAATGAAAAGAATATTGATCAAATAGATACTGAAGTAAAGTATCTGCTCAAAGTAAAATATAATTTTTCATTTTTTTTTTCTAAACTTGAATTAAAATATTATAGTTCGTATAATTTCAAAGCAAAAGTTAATTTTGCCTTTATTTTTTTTTTACTAAAATTTAATTTTAAAAAATGTATTCTTCTAATTTAAAGCAGAAGATAATTTTTCATATTTTTACTAAAACGGAATTAAAAAATTGTAGTTTTTCTAAAATTTTTTTCTAATTCGATGGAGGTTTAACTGATATTTAAAGTTATTTTTATCAAGTTTAGTATTGTTAAGGTATCCAAACACGTTAAAATAGTCGATTTTCGCTAAAAATTTCATTTTTCTTTTATTGGATAGACCAGTCTTTGAGCTATCCAAAACAGGTTTGCTTTTGTCTCTACGTTAATTAGAAGTCAAGATATTAATACTTTCGTAATGATCAGTAAACCGGAAATGGACATTTAAATAGCCGGAAATACCGCTTTAAAGGGCCAAAAACATGTTAAAAATTTGTATAGACACAAATTTAGTTTTAAATACGGAAAATATTTTGCACAGAAAAACCCAAAATGCCAATTAGAGTTTTAACGGTGTTTTGTGGAAATTTGTACCTAAAGATGTCTTTGTTGAGCTTTGAATTCTCAGATTAGGGGTATTTATGTCTGTAACATAATTTAACGAAGGTTTTATAGGATAATTGAATATCCTTAAGGTTGTTGGAATGTATCCTAGTGCAAATTCAGTTAGAGTATTTGCTGATCTCGACAAAGACAAAATAAATTAATCTAAGCAGCATTCATTGCAAAATGTAAAAATTACTAGAAAAAATTTAAATAATTAAAAAAGGTAAATTAATAAAAGATGAGGAGGAAGAAGGTATAGCCTATAAATGTGGTGAATTTTAAGTATGTACGCCAATAATTTATTATTAAAACAAGTTACTGTATACTTTAAATGTATTTTCCTCAAAACTGGTTTTTATTCATTTGTTGCTTGCTCACTTCAAATCAAATAACTCAAAATGTAATTATCATATTACTATGAAATTTGATATACTTTGTGTTTATACGTTTATTTAGTTTATAATAGTTTATAACAGTCTATTTTTTGAATAATAATGTCATAAATTTACTAAAAATTTCATGATAAATCTTCGACTGGTTGTAAAATTTTTATTTATTATTAGAACCATACTACTGTAGTTCATTCCCTAGAGAAAACTATGTAGTTTATTTTCAGATAAGTATTGTCAGGATGAGAACAATAGTTTTTGGTGTAACCAATTTGAAGTTTTATAAGAATTTGCTTAAATTTTTGCTATTAAATGCCAATTTTCAAAAAGTTTTAATTTTTATTTAAAATATTGACATCCTATTACTAATTTTGAATAATCTTAGACCCATAAATATGGTTAAAGTATATCTACACCTTGTTTTTCTAAAAAGTTCTCTGAACGTGTTCGGATACCTTAAATATTCTGGATGATTATACTGCATCTGCATTACCATTTTCTGAACAATTTCATATTCATTGACTGATAATGAATGGTTTTTAAAATACTCATAGTGATGACTTTGTAGAGAGGAATAATCATTCCCTTATAACAAATCAAAGTTTGCGAAATCAATGAATATTTTTATCAGTTTGTTGTTGTTTCTAATGGCACTTGTCATGCACAGGCCCACTGACGAAGTCAGTGATTTTAAGCCAAGGGTGCGTCTCTTGTTTTTCAGTAGCACCATCTAGGGCCAAGAGTACGACTTAGCTACACACACGTCACAACCCTTTTTACGGGGCGGACTTTATTCATGCATTTCATTCACTCATCCACAGATCGTATTTTAGACCTGAATCAGAGAGTGATCACCCCTGATCCCGTACCCTGAGTGGTATTACTCACGACATGGAGGACTTTGTGACCACGACAGATTTATACGTGCGCCAGCCACCACACACATGGAGTGTCTTCGGCCGGCGGGAGTTGAACTCGCAACCCAAGGGACGCGAATCCAACTTCATACCAACCAAGTTATCCCAAGTTATTTTGTCAGTTTGATTATTTTTATTGAAATGGAAACTTGGGATTTTTAGCGGCAAAAGTTGTCATCTCCTAATGCCAGATTCATCAGTTTGAAGTTTTTAAAAAAATTATATTTCTATTGTATTCCACACAATGAGATTTGATTGTGGTTCCATTCATAACTTAATCTAAATGTATGAAAACTCCCTAGTTATAATTCTAAAATTCTCGCAAGCTCCAATAACTGAAACAATATTTAAATATGCAAAAACTGGCAAAAGAACACTTTAACTCTTGACAAAAGCCACTTTCTATTTAACGAACAATTAGCACATACTCGATTCAATGCCTTGCCCTTTTATTCTAAAAATTGTCATTCTAATTAAGAAATTCCAAGGTTCAAAATATCTCCAGATGTCATCTTTATAAACTCTTTTAGAATTTTAAGAGGCTACTTTCTAAAATCCTTCCTGCCAAAAGTCATCGCCAAGACCTTCATAAATCAATAAAGTGGTCCCAAGCTTTAAAATGTTTGTCTATCTGAGAACCCTACATTAATGGGTTGGTAATTAGAAGATTGCATGTATTTAGGAAAGTGGAAGGAATATGGATACCTCTCGTTCTGAATTTCAAATTTCAACTAGTTAGGAAATAAAGACATAGATACGATTTCTGAGATTATTCTATAATCGTTCTCTCCAATCATAAGATCTTAGTTCTGGCACTGTTGCAGAGCCAGAGAGTGATCATTGTAAACTGACACGAGAAATATTGCTCACATAATGTAGAATATTCGTTCGAAATGCATCCTCAAGTGTTCCAAGTTGGATTTTAAACTAGACTGTCTTGCAAGAATATCTTGTAGCTTGATTATAAGAGGAAACTGCGATATTGAGAAAGTTTTTAAATATAGTAAAGTTTTTGAAGAATCGTAGAAGAGGTGCTAATAAGGCTGGCTCGCATCTTCAGTTGGCGAAGTGTGTGAGCTGAACATCGAATTAGAAGTATCATATTTTATCAATGAAGTGAAACACCCTTTTGTTAATATGAAAAATTCTCCATTTAGAGTAATGTAAGATTCTCTAATCTCTTTTTGTATTATAGGATTTTTTAATGTCTCTAGAAAATTGGTCGGTTTTAGAATAAATAAATAATATAAAATATTTGAATTTCTATCTATCTGACACAAAAACAAATTAAAATTTTAGATATTTTATATGAAATGTTAATGATAAACGAATAAATTTTTAGTCTTACAAGCTGTTCATAAAACAATTATTCGATTCGTTTTACAATTATTTGATTAATTATTGATTTTGCCTACAAATCAATATTCTTTTTTTAAATGGCCAACATCTTTAACGATCTTTCTTTCTTTTTTCTCTTTCCTTTTTCTTTTCTATTCTTTGTATTTTAACTTTTTAGGGCATGTAAAATTCATTCCTAATTTTCATCCATGAAATAAAATAAATATGCATGATTCAAATTATGAAATTTCTTTCACTATTTAGAAAGTATTCGTCAATTTTAAGAATATTTTAAAATTTAACTTCATACACAATCTGCAACTTCATTTTTACTGTTATGAGCAATTTCAAACTACTTTCATAATTCTATCAAATCATTCAATCGCATTTTTTGGTTAATGTTAAGGATTAAGATTTTTTTTTAAAAAATTGCTTTCTTTGGGCATAAGCTTGGGAGTTGTATTTTCAATTCCGCTTTTATATTGTAATGCATGTACTGCTTTATCTGCATACATTGTACTTTTTATAATAGAGTAATTCCAATGGATTCAGATTTTTCAATCTTACCACATAACGAGAAAAAAAATTTTTAATGAATACATTCCATATTAAAAAGTAAACAATATTCTGTGCAAAGCTGATCGGCAAAAGGCGGCTAATTATACAAATTTATTTAAGTTGGAATACCCTAACAAATCAAGTATTTTATAAAATAATATGTTGATATAAATAGAATTTCCAAATGCTACAAATTAATATTTGTAACGATGCTGTATTACATAGTATTTTTTGTTAATTATGGAACTAATAAATGTAAAATTTTATATGAAATTTATAAACAGTTATGATCTTTTTTATTCAAAAAATAATCTTTGTTAATATTGTCAGAATAACTGAATTTTTCTCTTCAGAAATATTATTTCGAGTAGTTGAAATAAATAGTAATTCGAAGGAGCAACGTCTGGTGAATATAGTCTGGTCAATACTTTATATCGTGAATTTTCATGTGCTATATTGCAATGTTTTAGAAAGCAGTTCCACATTACATAACAATGTCCATGTTGTGTTATATATTGTAAAGGTTTTTCGTTCATTATTAAATTTTAGGAGAATTTTGATTTTATTCACTAGGAATATACTTCTAATAATGTTTTTAAATATCCAGCTTTAATTTATTATGATATGCTACTATCGCTCTTTGTATTAAGAAACAAATACCTAATATTTAAATATTGATGCAAACCATAAATACTTGCTTTTGACAG
>JAPMOR010047125.1:14571-25916 GCA_026543865.1 Argiope aurantia | reverse complement strand
ATGAAGCATCCCCTTTATGGTCGATTCTGTTCGTAGACTGACGAATAGTTTTTTCACCGTGGCAAAATTACTCCCCTTTTACGATCACGTAAAAAAGAGTTAACTGTTGCAGTAGAGTTCGATTAGAATGGACGGCTTTACCATCCTTTGATTGTATCGAAAAAAAAGAAGAAGAAGAAGAAGAAATTGAGTTAAGGCATTTTATGGTCTCAAAATGTATCTGAGGGAGATGTTTGACGCCATTCAAGCGCAATTTTCATCTAATGACGGAATGATTTCTTAATTGATTAAAGAGCAAAAATTGAAAAAAAAAATATATCGATTAAATATGTCAAAGAAGTTATAAATGTTTTTTGGAACATCAACTTTTCTATCTGTAAGATAAAGTATTGTAGTTGTCAAAGCATTTAACTTTTGTAGCAGTTGCATTACTCTTATCTTCTCTTTTGGATACTAGATGGTGATGCCTGATTAGGCCATCCCATATGTCATCCCATAATGCATTGCGATGGTAATGAGAAGGAGATGTGATGCTGAACTGTGAAGTGCGCGTAAATGTCTTGTCTTTGTGTTTGTAATTGTTTAGTGTGTGAATGTGATTATTAAAGAAATGTTTCCTACAACATTCGTCCTGTTGCTTCCTGCACAGATCATAATAATCCACATACCACCACACTTTGAGATTTAGATGACGCAGTATAAGATTTTTTGCTAGCATCCTGGCCTTAGGGGTAGCGCGTCTTCCCCGTGATCTGGACGTCCTGGTTCGGGCATGGTTGTTTTCTAATCTATGTTCTATCTATGATGTTTGTGAAATAGCCCCCCCCTCTATAAAAAGAGTCATGCAAGCGAGTGTGTGGGTATCATATTCATATGATCTAGAAGCCAGACTTCTACCCTTGGATGCTCAGGGGCCTTTTTCTCTCAGGAGCTACTGCACAAACTCGGTTTAAATTACCGACAGTTCGTCTGCGGGCTTGTACAAGTACCATAAATAACAACAACATGATAATTTTTTGGTTTCAAAATAAATAAATAATTTTTTTAGAATGATATTTACATTTGCCTATTAGCAAACGCAACAATTTAAATTTTTAACCTAGGTGGATGTAATTTGGTCCATTGTAATGGCACTAAAAATGAAGATTTCTTACAAATTTTGAACCAAAAGTTACCGGAAGGAATTTGGACGTATCTCCACTCCTGATTCTTTACGAACTATATCTAATAAAAATCAATAGACTATTTAAAAAAAATTTAATATATGAATTATTATCTAACATCTGCATTAATCGGAAAGTGAATATTACAAAGTTGAAAGCATTCAATAATAAAGTTATTAATTTACTATTGAATAGTAAATTAATAGAAAAATTCATAACATTATTGCGTGAAATCTATATATTTAACATTTCTTCTTTTCTAAAACCTGAGTCTTTCCCAAATTGTTTTGAAATTTCATTTATATTTCGATTAAAGAACTTTCATCTTCGTTTAAAGGGCTTCCAAACGTTTTAGGTTTTTCAAAAATAAACCTAACAGCGTTACAGAAAGCAGCACGGTATTCCCGAAACGGTCTACATTTGTGCGAACTTTGTAATTTAATCAGTAGATAGTGTTTGAAGCTCAAGTGTCAGAAAATTGAATTTTTATTTTGAGTGCCGTTTTTGATCCGATTGAAAAAAAATTGACATAGGACTACAAAATAAGTAACAAAATAATGTAGGAAATTTCATTTATTTTAATTCTTGCTTTATTGAATTAGTAGCCGCATTTGGCGACCAGCCGGTTCGCCAATCTTAATGCACGTTAAAATTTTAATAATTAAATAATTTATTGAACTCCCATTTGAATTGCTTCGTCATTAAAATATTTTAAAATTTGAAATTTCAATAGTCATATAATTCACTCATAATATTATAATGGCCTTCAGTCATAACGTAATATGTATCGCTCTTATTTTCTATTAGCTCCCGTAGAATTTATGCTTTAAATTAAAGTGAAAATGATTAAACTGCAATTAATATAATAATATTTTTTTTTACTGAAACGAAGCATTTTTTTAAAAATATGAGTACTGAAAACAGAGTCGCTGAGTATTTAAACCTTATGGGCACTAAAGAATATTTTTCTTAATTTATATAATATCTCAAGAATTTTTCAACAACATTTTCTCAGATTCATCATGAACTGATCGATTAATTAACAATGTTTAATTTTAAATGCATCAAACACTAAGAAAATAAAACGAATCGTTTAAAATAATCTGTCGAAAACAAATTAAGCCTTCAAAACCAAGTCCGTATCCGCTGAACAGAACTCGATGCTGATCAGAAATCAGAACTCGATGCTGATGCGTGAATTTTCTACGCCAGTTCGGGTAACGCTATGCAGATTAGAAATTTTAAATTTCCCTTATTCTGTTTTATTTTAATTCAAAAGTACTTCAGAATGAATCTGAAAGATCGATTAATGAACAATGTTCAACTTTAAATGCATCAAACCTTAAGAAAATAAACAGAATCCTTTGAAATAATGTGCCGAAAATTTCTTAAGCCTAGCCTCTTTAGCGTGAAAAAAAAAGAAAAAAAAAACTGAAGCCTTACTCATTTGGCTGTGGGGAAATGAAAAGATTTTTTGGCAGGAAAGTTAGTTTTTAATTAATAATTAAAATTCTAATTAAAAATTCAAAAAAGGGACCCCAGGTGCACATTCCCGATTACCAAGGTATGCATGTGCCAAATTCGGTAGCTGTAGGTCGAACGGTCTGGCCTGTAGAGAGCCAATACACACACACATACATTGAGTTTTATATAAGTATAGATTTCATTTACGCTCTTGTTAAAGGCAGACAGAATTTCAAATATTTGATTGATGTTGTTCAAAATTTAATTAGAATATTCATTTAAATGGAAAATCAGTGTGCAAAACTTTTCCATTTAATTCTTTCCGTTTTATAATTATTGCATTAATTAGTATTCGGAAAGATGGACAAACATATTTCCTCTAAATGGATTTTTTTAAAAAAACATTTTTATAGAAATTCGCAAACTTGGTGTAAAATTTATAAATCTAATTTAATCCATCTAGATTTGAGTTATAGTATTCAGAGACAGATAGAATTCCAGCCTTAATTCCAAAAAGTATTTTTGAAACTCAGGGAAGTCTGAAAGGGGATATGAATCAAAATCGCGAGTTTGTATTTTATGACAGTTGCAATACTTCATCCTTATTAGAGAATGAAAAGATAGATAATTAACTAGACTTAAAAATTATAAAAAAAAAGCATGTGAAATTAGGTTACTCAGGTGAAGAAATTGCAATAATTTTGAAAGATAGATTTTAGATATTGCATATGCACATCGAATTTTAATTTTACTTTATGTATTAAAAGTAAATATGAAAGTACCAGCATGAAGCATTATTACATTACAGACACGAGTAAATGATGTATATGATTAAATAGGGGAAAAGTTTTAATATTTCGAGAAAGTAAACTGATAAAAATTATGTTAAAATAAAAAGATAAAAAAAAAGATTGTGATTAAAAATCAAAGAAAAATAGTGTGATATAAGTTTTTGAATTTCATGATGGTGCAATAATATTTTTCAGAGGTGATTTGTACCCGATTTTATTTTTCATTCGTTTAAATTTTTTTTAAGAGATGGGAATGATTTTAGAAGCGTTATCAATTTTCTAAATCTCTAAGATCATGTGCACCAATTGTAATTTGAGTGTGTCAAGGAGTGTGAGATTATATAATGTTGAAATAAATTTTTAAAAAATGGAGAAACTTTCATTTATAAATAATATCAGTTCTATGTAAGTTCGCACACAAAATCTATTGTATTTGTCAGTTTCTCTAAAAGTTCAGATAATTCATTTAATAATAACATATCTTCATATTCGAAACCAATCCTCTAGCTATTATCCTCCAGCCCTGAAAACCATCCAACCATCTCTTAATTCAGAGCGATGGTGGGAGGAAGGTGGGACGTATTGGTTCGCAATCCAGTAACATGACCACGATACAAAAGCAATTGCTAGGGTAGCGTAGTTGTTAACTGGCTTATAAGCTATTCACTATAGACTCTCCCTCCTGTGAGTTGGAGGTGAGACGAACTATATGGCTGTTGAGTTCTGATGTATTAGCTATTGAGTCTAATGCCATTTGAGTAACGCCAAGCATTATGACGAGCGTGTTTGGGTTGCTGCTTCAAGTGAGTCTGACGAATTTGGTTGCTAGTAGATGGCGCCACAACAGTTATACGAAGGTTGAAGGTTCATCGTCCGAGATCAACAATGTGGCTAATTGTTATGAGCAGAATAGAACCTGGGACCGTGTGGTTCGCAGTCCAGTAACATGGCCACGATACAAAAGCAATTGCTCGGGTAGCGTAGTTGTTAACTGGCTTATAAGCTATTCACTACAAAGGATAAGGGTGGACCGAACTGGATCTAGTGGTCATCACAATAAATCCTATAAAATTTGTATAAGAGATAATAAGAAGATAGATGACAGTCAACTAGGCACATTAAAAATTAAAAGTGATAAAATATCAGACAAATTCAGACTAGAGAGTTGAAGAAATTGCAATAATTTTCTAAGACGGTTTTTAATGAGTGCATGTGCATACTAAAATTATTTATTTATTCTATGAATTAAAAACAAAAATAAAATGTCTGTTGTTAGCAACTTCGACAGGAGCGCGCAAATATTCATAAGTGTTGACAATGAAATCGGTTTAATATGTCGTCAAAAAAATGATAAAAATGTTTAAATTAAGTTTAAAAATGATTGAAAATCATAATAAAACACCAAGACTATAAAATGTTTGGAATTTAAACGTTTTGAAAAAATATTTTTATGTGGTGATTTGAACTAAAGTTACAGTGGGAAAATGTATAATTTTCGAACACCTATTTCAACTCATTTAGCATGATGTAGAATCATTTTATTGGAATTAGGTATTTTTGTTTGTTCAAGATAAATGCCTGGCAATCCTAGTTTTAATATGTTTAGGGCCGTGAAACAGTATAAAGTTGAAATAAAAGGACATTCAATTTTAAAAACACATTTTTTTATATTTTTTTCATAATAGCTCTCACATAACAACTTCTACATACGATAGTTTTTCCAACAATTCAGAAAATTCTTAAGAAAATATCATGCCATGAAGTCTGGAACCAACCCATCCCAAATCTCTTAATTCAGAGCGATGCTGGGAAAATGGATACGGCTCGACCGAACTGAACCTAGTGGTCAATTCTGAAATCTCTAATAGAATCAATTCAACCCAAGATTCAAATGACCGTTTATTCCTTTATCGACAATATGTGGCTATATGTAAAGCGCACTGATTTAGGTGGACAATTGAGATTAATGTCATTAATGTCCAGTATAATTTGTTAATTGGCAATTGAATCTCTGTAAAAGCTGTTAATTATCGCAAAACTTAGAATTTTATACAGCTCTCTCTCTCTTTACATATAGGAGTTCTCTGCAATTGAAATTTAAACTACACAATTACTTTCGCATTAACAAGTAGGTAGATGTCCTCTTTATCAGTTAATCTTTTATTGAAGGCAAGGTTTAAAATGGAGGCAAGTAAACAGGAGAGGGGGTGGATTTTTAAATAAATATTATTGGAAAATATCTATCCAGTTACATTGTTTTGTTTCAACTAGAATAATCTCAGAAATAAATTAAATCAAAATGATTACCCTGAATAAAACGCTTTTCACTATATCATATAAATGCTGTTTTAATTTGAAAAGAATTCATATTTCAGAGGAAATAATACTGTAATTAAGAAAGCATGTTGAATATTTTTTTTAAAAAATATATACATGACTCCAATTGTTTGCAAACTGTTTTTAAATATTTTCGTAATTTATATTAAAAAACATATGACAACACTCAGTATTTGATTTTATATTATCGTCTGAAAATATTTTTCTAATGGGATAAAAATTTAAAATTTATTGATTTTCCAAAATGGATAATATAAGTTTTTATGCATGAAAATTTGATACATCGATGTAATTTCTCCTACAAAAATATTTGAAATGGTATTGAGACATATTAAAGACAATAGTCGTCAAAAACTAGAGCCTTTAATACATTATGCAAAGGTTAGATAATTTTACTACTTCCTCTTGTTATACAACAGATGGCGTTACCTTATTAATATCAAGGTATATTTCCCATGATTCCTCCTGGGAATCATTATTAGATTGCATTTTAGTGAGTGTCGTGCATTTTCTAGTTCGTGTTTGTTTTGTCTTGTGAAATGTAGAACTAAGAAAATAATGAAATAATTATATATTTATATTATTTTCATATACCTCATAATGAAATTATAAAGAGTCTCGTCCCTGTACAATATAAAATATTAAAGAATAGTAGATAAATCATGATCTTATAAGCATTTTCCAGCTAATTTAGTCATCAACATGTCTGTCAGGTCGGAATATTGGTAATAAATGTTTTCTTGTATCGGAAACCACTGTTGAGAAAAAATGCATGTATTTTGCATAATAAAAATGCAATTTCTTACAGTTACATTATTATTTATGAAATTTTGTCAAAAATTCAACGAATATTTCTTCGTGCAATCAATAAAATAAAGACAGAAGTACATTTCAATTACAGAAATTACCTTCAAAGAAATATAACAAATACAATTGTCTAAATTGTTGTCTTTGGTTTTAGACAACATTTCTTGAAATCGCTGATTATTGTAGTATATCAAGTGCCGCGTTAATATGTGCTAATTCTGTTACACGATCTACAAAAATATACTAAATGCAGTTCTCTAAAATCTTCTGCAGCTGTTTTATGATCATTCTGTCTAATATTGTGATATATTGATAAAAACTTGATATAAAATCAAATGTTTTGTTTAATTCATCTGACTTGTTTGAATATTCAAATTGTCGAGTTAACATATAATGGTTATTCCAACAATAATGTTTTGTTCATTCGCATACAAAACAAAAGTGGGAGAATTCATCGAAATAAATATATTGTTCTTATTACAAAGCACTTTTTATTTGTATTCTATAAACTAGAAAACAGGGAATGAAAGAGTGTTTTTAATCAAGCTAAAATTTTCCGTGTTCCTATATAAGATCCTGACCTGAATATCGTCATAAATATGAGGATGTATCCAGATATTAAATTCTGTTAAATCTTTTTAGAAAGAAAACATTTATTGAGAAAAATAATACTTTATAATTATGTAATGATGTAAAATGTTTAGATTACTTTTCAACATAATTCCCACTATTATTGAAGTATTTATCTTAGCCGAAAACTATTTTTTCCATGCATTGTTCGTAGAAAAATGCAGCTTTCGATAATATGGCAGTGAGCAGAAAATTAAACGAAAATGCATTTGACAGTGTCATAATAATGAATCTCCAGTTCTCTTTAAAACTTCCTTCAAATTCTCTAAAAATATCATTCTCAATTAGAAACAGACAGCCATTTTATTTTTCACCATGAACACAAAAAACCCCAAAAATTAGCGCTCAAATAATCATAATCGAATCACTCATCGTGCGTTTTCAGCAAAATTAACACATCTTCTTTGTGAATTTTAATTGGTTTAGTGTTTCTAGTATTAGTCAATCGATCCAATATTCAGCGATCGAAAAAATGACTTCATTTGCATCCAGTATGTCAACTAAGTAAACGCGCATGCGCGGAATCATGACAGCTGCGCTTCCGTGGGGAAAGATGAAAACGAAACTCAGTTTATGGAAAAATTGGATTACGGTAATTATGATAAAATTGGTATGGTAAATTTATTTCAAATTTAATTCAAAAATGCTATATATAAACAGAATGCCTATAGTGAAGGCGAGATTTCGTTAAATTAAATAAGCTGCATGAGAATAAATTAATTTTTTTATAAATAAGAAATAATGTTTCTAATTATATATGAGCGGTATTGCGCAAATAAACAAAATAGGTGGTCTGTAAGATTCGATCAGTTAATTAAATTTAAAATATCCAAAACATGGGTATTTGTATGGAATTTATTTTATTTTACAGGTGTTGGAAAGTGGTTCCTTAATTTTAATATTACTTTAACGTGTCTTGTTACTTGAAAATAAACATAAAAATTATTTTTTCTGTAATCATAGATTATATCTGTTTTAAACTGCTTGCTTGATATTCCATGTTGCGAGCGTATATTTAAGTTGTGATCTTTGCAATATTTATCTAAATGTTTTTACAAACTAAATGTAAATGTTTGTTAAACTCACAATATTTTATTATATGTAGCATAATTATTTTAAAAGTTAATTGTTTACCTTATAAAAAGTTTTGCTTTTTTTTGGTTTGCAAAAATCATATGAAATAATCTGTAAAATTTGGAGATGACATGAGATCAGAAAATTCATTAATGAATCAAGATTTTCAGTTTAATTAAAAATGAAGTTGCAAAATGCAGAGGGATTTTTTTTATTATAATAATTTATACAAAGTATTCTTTACATTAAAAATAACTTAATGTACAGATTTCAAATGTGATAATTTTTACCTTTCCTATAAATATATTTTATATTTGCTTAAATGTTGTAATTACTTCAAATTATGTATGAAAACACTGACGAATAATTTTTTTTGTAGAAACCTTTATGGGTAAAAAGCATAAATACTATTTCATTCCGAGTAACGCTATATAAGTAATTAAATTTTTAAATAGTCTTTAAATATATAAGCATAACAAAATTTGGGATATCTTTTCTTAAATGGGTATCTTCATAATTTATTAACTTAATGATTATGTAATCATTTATTCTTTATATGGACTGCTCCTGTAATTGTTTTTTTCCCTAAAGCAAAATTTTCTAGCTTTAAAAAATCCTGTTACCCACTCCTGTAGATAGTTAAGTGCTTGATTTGAATTTCAAGGAAAGTAATTTGAAATTTTAATGTCTATTTCCTAAATATCTATCTGTGAATGAATCTTAATAAGCAACAACGTTTTTTTTTTCAGCTGAGAATTGAAGTTGAAAATAGTTAGGGAAAACACTTGATTGGCGATTATTTCGTTAATTCATGTTAATTCATTATGAATAAAAAATGATCAATACTATCATTTTGAATACTGGAAAAAATATATATCTTAGTTCGATAAATTTATCATCATGTTTCCTTTAAAGATTTAATTCTAATTCTTACATCTGAAATTAGAGTTGAATTTATATATTTTTAATTTTTCTCTAATATATTTTTAGTCATTTTTTTATTTTATATTACAGTCATTTTACGTTACAGTTCTTTGCCATTATTACAAAAAGAATAATTGAAATTTTATTGACGGATTTTGAACTAATTTATTCAGTTAATTTTTATGAAAATAATTTATAATGTTACTCTTTATTTTTACATATTAGTTAAGATATTTGTTTATATTACTTGAGTCTCTATTTCTACTAACATGGCCACTTTATAATCTTTTAAAAAGAGAGTTTGATTGTTTTTTTCCCAATGAAAATATGACGAATATAAATTTTAATTCATATTAATAGTGACATTTCAATTCCATTAAAGCATACATTTTTCTCTTTAAAGGTCATACAAATTATTTTGTAACCTTTTGTCCGCAGCTGCCATAGCAACCATTTCTCCTATTCTTCGAACGAACATTTATTTTTAACATATGTTTTATAAACATATAAAAGCTAATATTTCATTAAAAAAACCCACTAAAACATATTCTCTAATCTATAGTTTATTCTAATTAACTGAATTTATTTTTTAATATCAATAATATAGTAAATAATATTTTTATGTTTTGAAACTATTCTACTTTCTATTGCAAAATAACATAACATCATAATATATTAAGCTAAAGTTTCATTTGTTTTTATTTTAATTTTTAAAAATTACTCTAATTTGTATGAGTGAATATAATGCCCTCGAAATAACTTCGAAACGTTTAAGACTCAATTCAATAATAATTAAAAAATCACTTCAATAAATCTGAATTAACAAAATTAAAATCATAATTTAAAAATATTCTCAAAAAGTATATGAATTAGTAATGTTAAAATAACAAACCGTATTTAAATAAAATCAATATCAATGAAATTCTTATTTATTTAAATTAATATAATAACTATCACTATGCAATGATATATTCTGATTTTTTTTTTGTCTGGAAATGTGTTAACATTTGGACATAAGGAGACGGATTACGAGGAAAAAAATTTAGTTCCAGAAACACCAATAGAGTTTTTTCAACGGAAAATATTTTTGTATATTGTAAAATTTTGTTGTACAACAGAAAATCTGCTTCAACATATTTTCTGTTGTACAGCACCATCTATCGGTGTTTCTGGAACTATTTTGTTTTTTCGCTTAATCCGTCTCCCCATGTCTTGAATAGTATGTTCAACAATTTTGGAGCCTATACACTGAGTAGCTCACTGTATTGAGAGCTCAGAGTAGGGATGTTTTAATTTTGATCCCCTTGTGTATAGATCAGCCTATAAATCATATTTCATCAAAACTATTTTAAACATTTCTACTTTTGACACTTCTGAATGAATATCATTTCTAAAGCGCCATCTTAGCCTGTGTTCTTCCAAAATTTGATGACATGTTTTTGATGATGTCTTCATTGCCTGTATGATTCTACATGCATATAAAATGCAGATAATATAACAACTTATAAACAACATTATGTTGAAATTATTTTAAACATTTGCTATTTTTCCTATTCTGAAGGAATATTGTGCTTAAAAGTCCATCTTGGATGTTTTAAACTTCTGACTTTGTGAAAACAGAATTATTACAAAATATATATATAAAAAGTTTATATAACACTGCCAGACAAACATCTAGAAATACCCTTTGCTAAAATAAAGAAAAACTGTTGCTCGCCAACTTGAAAAAAACAACAACACCAGGATGTTTTTCCAGTTATATTTTGTAATGCTAAAAGCACAAAGTTTGCCATCTTATAAAATAGACAAGTCTAGCTATGAGAATAAATAGAAATAATCCATATACATAAAAGGTTGAATAATGTTTAAACATATAAAGCACGGCAGAGGAACAAAGAGTTGAACATTATAGATTATTTATGCTCGGATACTGTCTCGAAATGGACGTGAAAGATATAGAGAATTATTCACTCTGACAGAGCTGCTGCAAGTTGAGAAAAAAAATACTGTAGATGTTGTGTTGTAAGGCATAAATAAATGGATTAATCCAAGTTTAATAATGCTACTTTAAAAGAAATTATTAAATCATATTTCTTTTGAAAAAATGTTAAGAGAATACTGTCAAAAGTTAGCAATATATATATATATATATATA